>CAUZXS010003977.1:0-175000 GCA_963585895.1 Sepioteuthis lessoniana | reverse complement strand
TACCAAGCCAGGGTGCGACAAATGATCATTTTATTGTAGGGAGCCTTGCATGAATCATTTCAAAAAACGATTTGCCCCTTGAGCATTTCCCATATCAAGCCGCCTCAGGTGCCAAGCAATGAACTTAGCCCGGAAAAGCAAGTATTTCCTGGAGAGAAGGTCTCCTGAAATCAGACAAACCGCTCAATACTACCAACTCAAAGCTAGCCAGAGTGAAGGCATGGGTCGCGTCCCTGTGTATGTGAGTGTGGCCTACTTGGAAATAGAGTCCAAAAAAAAAAAAAAGTAAACTTTCACTACAATGCTTCTGATCGTTCAACAAGATCAGCTAAAAATCAAAAACCAATATTTTTTTCAATGCAATCGGGTGAAGATTTTCTGTTTCAGTGTGGTACCGTCAATGCATTTATTTTGATGTAAAATTTCATACAACAGCAGGTAATGTAATCTACGTGAACGGAAACAAAAACAGCGTTCCTGTGTTTAAAACAAAAAGAAGCCATCGCCACTTTAAGTGGCAAGCCTCTAAAATTAGTTGACAAGTGCACATGCCTCGGTAGCAATATCTCATCAACTGAAAGCGATGGCAACATACATCTAGCAAAGGTGTGGACTGTAATTGACAGATTATCTAGCATATGGAAATCTGATCCTTTGATAAAATAAAATGGTATTTCCGTCAAGTGTCAGTAATACTGTAAGAATGCACCACCTGAACTCTAACGAAACGCATGGAGAACTACACAAGAATCCTACATGCTGTTTTGAAAAATCCTGGAAGCAGCACCCCAAAAACCAGCAGCTGTACGGCCACTAACTTCCCATCTTAAGAGAGACGGACGACAAGACATACTGGACACTGCTGGTAGTGTAAGGAAGAAACCTTAAGCAACGTCCGATTATGGATTGCTACAAATGGATGCACCAGGGTTGGCCGACCAGCAAGGATTTATATACATCAGCTCTTTGCAGACACTAGGTGTCATCTTGAAGATCTGTCAGGAGCAATGAATGATAAGGACGGGTCGCAAGAGAGAGTCAGGGTACTCCTTGCTATCAAAATTGCCTGATGATGATGAGTTATATGGTGTAAAATACAGGGTATCATTTTATGTAGAAATAGACATATATATATATATATATATATATATAAGATCTTATTTGCTTTATCTACAAGGGTATTGATCGACTAATCGATCCCACTTTGCAGGAAACAGCCAGTTTAAATAGCAATTCTATCTATCAGTGTCTATTGTACATTTTCTCTTCAAATGCTCAGGATAAAAATCAGTTCTGGAATAAAAATTCCAGTTCTATCTGTATATCTGTCTATCAATCTATCTATCAAGCTATCTCTGTCTCTCTCTATCTTTCTCCTTCTCTCTCTCTCTCTCTCTTTGTGTGTGTGTGCGTGCGTGCGTGCTCATGTGTATATCTAAACAAAAATCTAAAGATATCTCACTTTTATTCAAACTACCTTTCTATTCCAGTTCATTTATATCCCTTTATTTCTACTCATATCTATTCATCTATCTCACTCTGTTCATATGTATGTTTGTAAATCGGTTTATTTCTAACTCTATAAATTTGTCTATCAATCTCAGTTGGAGAGGAGGGTCCATGTTGCGTATTGCCTAACGTGCTGGACTGCAACATCGTAGTGAGCGAGTTCGAACTCTAGTCGTGCAACTACGTTCATTTTTTTACTTATATCCTTAGGAAAGGTATGAACTCCGTTATCCTACCAGCTATGAGTTAAGTAGCACCACTACCGTTCTTCTACAAGGGTGGATTTAGCATTAAATAACCCACGAAGGTTGATATGCTATAAAAAAAAATAGAAAAAATAAACCAAAATTAATCTAGATTTGTTTATATCTATCACTCTCTCTCTCTGCATATGATAACTATATTTAGGTGCCTGTGCGTTTTTCTCTCAAGGAGAGAAAGAAAGAAAGAGAGAGAGAGAGATAAAGATTATGGAAAGAGAGAGAGAGAGAGAGAGAGAGAGAGAGAGAGAGAGAGAGTGTGTGTGTGTGTGTTAATGTTTATAGAAATGACATACGAACACACAGACACACGAGAATGGATCAATACACATTTCATATTTACTCAACTATCTTTCTATGAAGAGGACGTGGGTTAAGTGCATTGACAAAAAAGATTATGGAGACAATTATACTTTATTTCTTTAACAATAAAGGTTCGGATATATACGTGTGTACGTCTGTGTGTAGATGTAACAATAATAATAAAAATAAAAATAAGAATAATTGAAGCGCGATTGGAACAATTCCCAAAGGTTTGGAAAAATAACTGGGGGAATTGGAAATCAGAGGAAAAATCGAGATCATCCAGACCACAGCATTGTAAAGATTGGCTAGAATACTGAGAAGAGTCCTGAAGACTTGTTGTCTCTTAGATCCGGGTGAAAGATCACCAGCCAACGTTTGTATGAAAAATTCACAGTCAAATGCATCTATCTATCTATCTATCTATCACAGTCTTTTCATATCTATCTATCTATGTAAAATTTTTGTCTTTGCAGGTATAGATAGGCAATTCACTGAAAATGAAAAGGCGTTTAAACAATGAAGATGAATATCATTTAGTCAAGTTATTAGATAACGAAATGGTAGGCTTTTTTCCGCCTGAAACACACTGTATACTTGAAATACCTATTTTTTAAAACACTCAACACACACACACACAATATATATATATATATATATATATATATATATATATATATATATATATATATATATATATATATTCTATCAAGTATCTTTTGTCGATTCGTTATTTATTCATCTCTCCCTCTAGTCCGCTCATCAATCAAACAGGTTAATCACTCCTTTCTTTCTCTTGCAGGTCCTTCCACTTCTAATCTTTGAAGGTGTGTACATGATATATGCATAGGTGCACTTGCAGTATTTTGTAGATGCAGTCTTCTGTGCAGCCAACTCTATTTCTGCTGCCTCTTGTCTCTTCCTACTCCCCCCAAACGAAGTAACGCTCTTATATATAAACATATATTAGGCATTTTAGAAGCATGATGAGATTCACAATGCTAAGCCTTCGTAAGTACGATTGAAGAAGATAGTGCTGCGCCAATCATTGAATGAATCGTGAAAGGACCGGTTTTTCTGAAAGATCAGCAATCTTTTTTTGAAGATTCATCTGATTTCCCATTTTTCTTTGTGTACACGCCTTTTTTGTTGGACAGAATATTGGTATTTAATGTGTGTGTGTGTGTGTGTGTGTGTGTGTACACATTAAATTCCTATATTCTGTCCAACACCGACCTTCTTTGTCGGCGTTACTCTCTCTCTCTCTCTCTCTCTCTCCCTTTGTGTGAATAAAACTCATTTGTCATGCTGTCATTGACAAAGCTTAGCCCAATTTCGCACGAGGCCAGAAGCAGGGGCACCCAGTGAGAATTGAATTCACTATCTGCCAGTCGGTCCGGTCGGTCGGTCAGCTAGATTTGCACTACCCGAAGAACTCAAATTCAACATAACACCACAAGTATGAGGCACTCGGTGAGAATCAAACTGTGTGATAGTAAGCAAGCTAATCTCACAGACCGATCACAGTAGCGTTCTGAGTTCAGTTCTCACTGAGTGCCTCAAGTTTTTTTCTCCTTGTGCTAAAACTAATCTAAGCTTAGCAAATGACAACATGACGAAGGAGTTTCATGTATACAAAGGAGATGAAAATCTAGGAAGCCGCATGTAGATGGCAGTAATGCCGATCGTTAGATGAAAACTGGGACCTCCCCTGCCAAAAAAATAAAAAATAAAAAAATAGCGAATAGTTGAAAGGAATCTAGACTATCGAAACGGCATCGTAACTGGAACTAACGAGATCAAGGCAAACGTTAATGCAGGAAAAAAACTTGCTGGCGCTTGATCTCCAATACGTGACACCGTTTTACTACTCTTTTGATCAGCCCTCTTTCTTTGTGCACACGCACCGTATACATTTTTCTTGCCATTTCCGGTGCAATATTTTCCAGTCACTCTCTCTCTATCTCTCTCACATTAAATACCTGTATTGTTTACATACATTCCTTTACTCACGAAAAACCTTTAGTAAACTTTATTAACAAACTAAACTCTTTTCTAGAGCTAAAAGTTCTACTATCTCTGAACGCTCTATTACAGTAACCTTGTGCCAAACAAAGGAATTAAAAAAAGAAACTAACGAAGAGAACATTTCCCTTAAAGTAATAATTTAATCTTACTGATAACTCGCTAGTGGAGTTAATGTAGTGAGACCTGAGTGCTCGTTTATTCAAGCCTTGTGCCAGATAAAGATAAGCTTAGTCACCTACATTTCTATATAACTAGGTGCGTCATATGGGATAAAAGTGAGCGAGTAGGGCGTTGTTAGTGAGTTCTGTTTTCACCGAGTTTCCCCATTATTTTTGGCCTTGTGCCAGACTAAGCTAAGCATCCGGCATACTTCTATGCTTTGTACTGTAGATTTTTGCCTGTAAGTCATTAATCGCGGTTTGTGTGCGTGTATGCGCGATGAGTGCGTGTAGATGTGTACTGCATATATCCTCTCATGTGTGTCAACAAGATTTTCTTGTTTTTTCCAGGTTTTACGGATGTGCAGATAGGAATGTAAATTGGCTGAGTATCGAAAACAAAAAAAAGACAACGTTCCTACTTGGAAAATTGGCGCTACATAATCTTCCTAGTTTTATTAATGCCTCTTTTTTTCTGGTCTTGCCGCTATACTGAACTAATATATGTCAGTTAGTAGCAACAAGTAGAAGCTAGACTAGCAAATCTTCACGAGTGAGTTTGAGTCATTGGGTGCTCCAGTCATGAGGCCTCGTGCCACATCTTAGTAAAAAGCTTAGTAAATTTCAAGTAGAAACTAAAACAACACGTTATATATTAGTTAAACCAGATAGGACAACAGTAGATATGACTGGATGGAAAGGGTCACTCTTTAAGAATTATGCAAACAACTGGGGTTTTATCAAACTAACTAATGTTATATATACAAACGTTTTCGCTTGGGTATATACTATTCAAGGAAATCAAAAGAAAAATAAATAAATAAATAAATAAATAAAAATAAAAACTTAAATTTTCTCGGGATTTTTTAAAATTCAAATTGGTCACCCATTTCAAACTTGAAAATAGTTGTGGTTATTGAAAATAAATATTAAGGAAATAGAAAACATGGATATCACTATTTCAGGAGAATACGGAATAAAAGTGTAGAAAAAAAAGAAAAAAAAAGAAAAAGGGAAATATATGTAGGTGACAGTAGTACCAATCGTTAATAGAACACAGGGAATGTCCCCCTTTCAAAAATCAAAAAGTCATTGAGAATCAAGATTATCGAGACTACCTGTAACAAAGAATGCTGAGGCGAATGTTGAAGCATCGAGAACTGCTGCCGCAAATAAAAACGGTCAGCTTTCACTCTTTTGAAAAAAAAAATCACAATAATAATAATATGCCTCCTAATTAAAATTTCAGTGACAAGAGGTAACAACATATCAGTCGAAGAATATAATAGTAAATAAAAAGACTTGAAAACAGAAATTGAGAAAATGCGGCAGCTTAAAACTATCACCGTGCCAGTAATAATGGGAGCACTGGATATGATCAAGAAAGGGACTGATAAACACAAAATACCTGGCAGTCCTAACCTATATGAAATACAAAAAAATTGCACTTTGCGGAGCAGCTCATCTCCTTAGGAGAGTACTATCAAAGTGACAGGAAAAAATCACCCAAAAGAGGCATTAAAAAAAACATAAATACATAGAATGTTTATAATCAATAACCATCCCTCATGCTAGGTGAAGGATTGTAAGAAACCGAAAATAATAATAATAATAATAATAATAATAATAATAATAATAATAATAAAGAGAACCTGCCAAATAATGGACTTTGCCGTTCCGGCTGACCACAGGCTAAAACTGAAAGAAAATGAAAAGAGAGATAAGTAACTAGATCTTGCTAGAGAACTGAAAAAAAAACAAACTACAGAACATAAAAGTGGCAGAGATACCAATGGTAATTGGTGCACTCGGCAGAGTAACCAAAGGATTGTTACCGGGACTGGATGACTTGGAAATAAAAGGACGAGTGGAGACTATCCAAACTATAGCATTGTTAAGATCAGCCAGAATACCGCGAAGAGTCCTGGAGACTTGAGGAGACTTGTTGTCACTCTGACTCCAGTGAAAAACCATCAGTTTACGCTGGTGTGAAAAACTCTCAAAAGATAAAACTGTCACTTGAAATGTGAGGGTGACGGTAGTGCTAGTAATAACTGTTACACAAGGAAACATCGCAGCGACCCAAGAGGCGAGATAGGAGGAACTTAAAGAAGGATTGCAGCCAGTGTGGATACTGTGGTAGGTGCAAGAGTTTTGCAGAGAAAACCAACAACCACCACCAGATATTTGATGCGAACAAGCACATGCATTAAATAATAATAACTTGACGCATGAAACTATGGGGTTCCCGTTATAATAGCAATGCATGATGAAACTAATGCTTCTATGTAGGAAGGAATGAAAGATTCTAATTAACATTTCCTAGTTTAGTCATCTCTGTACTATTGAACATCTGGGTAGGAAAATGTTTAGCGTGAATGCATACCTCACGAAATTACAATTAAGCCACAAACTGAGCTGAAAATTGATTTATTCTTTAAAATTGGCGCCACATAATCTTCCTACTTCTATCAATGCTCCCACCACTCTCCTTTATATGACTTTTCGCTATACAGAGCAAATATCAGCCAGAAGCAATAAATAGCTGCAACAGCATGTTTCAAGTTGGGCTAAAATGAGTCCAATATAGGTATGATCGGGTAGAAAGGGTGGTCTACTAAGAACTATGCAAACGGGCATCACCAGACAGTTGACGTGAATAATAATAATAATAATAATAATAATAATAATAATAATAATAATAATAGCAGCAGCAGCAACAACTAGACGATGAAAAATGATGTTCCGCGTGAATATAGACCTCAAAAAATTATCACAGAGTTGCAAATTGGACAGGAAATTCTCCGAGCGTGTGGCTCTAATAAAAAGCTCGTAATGATGAGCTGCTTTTGAAGAGTTACGTATACACACACAACGACAATAATGATAATAATAATAATGAACTGGTGATTAGAGGAAGAATTGAAATCACCCTGACCACAACACTACAAAAATCAGCCAGGAATCCTGGAGATATGAGGAGACTTGTTGTCACTCAGACACCAGACACAAATCACAGGTTAGAGCTGCTGTGAAAAACTCGCAAAGAGAATAATAATAATAATAATAATAATAATAATAATAATAATGAATGAACATAATGACATCATTAGCATATGGAAAATCATTGATGCAAGAAAGCTTATGAAGGTAATTATACATTAGGACAAAATGAAACTTTTTGCTATTCAAAAA
Source organism: Sepioteuthis lessoniana (assembly GCA_963585895.1). Classification (NCBI taxonomy): domain Eukaryota; kingdom Metazoa; phylum Mollusca; class Cephalopoda; order Myopsida; family Loliginidae; genus Sepioteuthis; species Sepioteuthis lessoniana. Next base: position 167,547 of record CAUZXS010003977.1, on the reverse strand, counting down.
AAAAAAAAAAAAAAAAAATTATCTTCATTTATTAATTCATTGATTCATACATTTTTAAACATTTTTTTATGGCTTGAAACGAAAGTTGTTCCTCATTTTAACTAAACTATAAACAGTGAGGAAAAGGGGGGAAAAAGATTAAAACAAAACTCGAATAAAAAAAAAACAGTTGTTACGCTTTGAGCTTGATCTAGGCTAATAAAATAAAATAAATTAAAATAAAATAAACGATTTTTCAAGTGAATTGTATCGACCACAAACCATGCGGTCTACACACGTTTAATTGCTGATACATTTAAATGTGACCCAGACAAGATATAAATAGCCAATGAATGATCACCGGCATAATTAGTCCCAGACAACACCGGATAACCCTGCTAAGATGTTGTTATTGCAGTAAATAACAAATCAGAATAATTTGATTAATATAAAAAAGAAGAGACCTTTTCTCTGTCATATATTTACACACCTGAGTCTTTAGTACGTAGCCAAGAGAAGTCCTCCATCAGGAATCGAACTCACTTAAATGGTGTGCAAAATAAGCCCACTCGTCAGCAGGAGTCCTGATTGTTTTTATAATTGAAAATATTTTTAGAAAAGAAAATACGGATGATGATAAGAACAACAACACACAAACTCCTATGGGACTTCATCATATGAACGGATCACCTAATCTCGGCCAGAAGACCAGACCTTATAATAATCAACAACAACAACAACAAAAAAAAAAAAAAAAAAAAAGAAAGAAAAGAGAACGTGCAAAATTGTGGACATTGCTGTACCGGCTGACCACAGAATAAAATTCAAAGAAAGTGAAAAGAAGGATAAGTACCTGGACCTTGGAAGGGAATTGAAAAAACTGTGGAACATGAAAATGACAATTATACCAATCGTGATTGGTGCTTTTGGTACAATCACCAAAGGAATATTAAAGGGACTGAAGGACTCGGAAATAAGAGAACGAGTGGAGACCATCCAAACTACTACATTATTGAGAACGGCGAGAATACTGAGAAGAGTCCTGGAGACTTGAGGAGACTTGCGGTCACTCAAAGTGAAAGACCATCAGCGTTAGCTGATGTGAAAAACTCTCAAGGAGTAAATGATAATAATTATAATGTTCGAGTGCTCACTTAAAACTGTGTCGAACATTGGTGAATGTGTGTGTATCCATGTCACGTTTTTATGTGGTCGATAAATTATATTTTATACGTAAAAGGCGCGTAACAGACACACAGATACATTAGCAGACTGAAATACCAACGAAAGAAGACGTTTGGTGAGAGCGAAGGAGAGACACACCAACGGACGAAGAGAGTCTGGTGAGAAGATGAAAGTGGAGGAAAAAAGGGGGATAAATTAGAGGGGGTGTTGAGGGGAGAGGATGGTCGTGTGACGGACTAAAGAGATCATGAAGGAAAAAAGGCAAAGAGAGAAAGAGAGAAAGAGGAGGAAGAAAGTGAAGAGACAGAGAGAAGAATGAGAGAGAGAATGGGTGAAGACTGATACTCGGAAGAAAGAGATCATGAAAGAAGAAAAACCAAAAGAGATAGAAAATGATGAGAGAAGAGGAAGAAAGTATTAAGAGAGAGAGAGAGGGGGGAAGAAGCGTTAAAATGAAAGATGATAAAAAGAAAAAGAGGTCAGGAAAGAAGAAAGGCCAAGAGAGAGGTGGAAGAAAGCTAAGAAAGAGAAAAGTGCTTAATTTGGTGAGTGAGAGAGAGAGAGAGAGAGAGAGCTAATGAGAAAGAGATCACCAAAGAAGAAAGTCCTAAAGAGAATGAATGAAAAGAAAAGAAGGAAGTTAAGGAAGAGAAAGTGGTGGATTAAGAGAGAGAGAGAGAGAGACAGACAGACAGACAGAAGAGAGAGAGAAAAAAAGATGACAAAAGAGAAAAAGAGATGGAAAGAAAGGAGAAAGAGGGAAGAAAGAATGCCAGATGAAGAAGAGAAATTTGAAAAAGATGGATAGAGAGGAGAGAAAGAATGATGGGGGGGGAGAGAGAAAGAAAAAAGAAGAGAAAGAATAACGGACAAAAAAAGAAAAGAGAAAGAGACAAATAAAAAAAGAAAAGAACGAATGAGGAATTAGAAAAGGAGAGAGAGAGAGAGAGAGAGAGAGAGAGAGAGGTGAGAGTAGGACGCGTACCTGCCGAGAACTGAGGTTAAATAGTTAAAATAATCACTTTTGAAAGATTCATATTAATTTGTCCTGCGTGGTTAGCACAGATTTTACAAGCATCCAGACTGACCGCAAAACAGCGTGTATGTGTGTGCGTGTGTGCGCGCACATGTGCGTAAGTATGTGTGCGCATGTGCGCGTGCTGGTGATTGTGGCTTTGAGAAAATATTTCTTTTCATTCTTAGTGACGAAAATCAGTGAAATCTTTCATTTAGCAGATGAGCTTAATTTTTTTTTTAAATTAAAAAACAGAACAAAAAACTAAAACAAAAAAACAATGACTTGGTAAAAACTGAAATCTTCAGTCCACCGCTCTAATCCCTGGGCTATACCTTCCAAGTGCCTAATAACATTAGATTGGAGAAACCAGGTGAGAGGGTAGTGGAGAGAGGGTCAAAAGTTATTAGAGGGGAGAACTGGGGTAGATTAAAAATTTCAGAGGGAGAGTAAGAAGTACACAGATAGGTTAACAAAGTTTTTCTTTTCGTTTTTTTTTTTTGATTATCTTTTAATAATTTTTTAAAAAGAAAATTAAAGATTATATGACAAAGTTCAGAGCAAAGAAGACGAAAAAAGTTAGACAGATAAAGATATAAAATAAAATAGCCATGTCGACATTTATATGGGTCATGCATTGGTAAACATTTTTCAGCAAACAATGGTCTAATAACTGCTAAGAATGACCCCTTTTGTCGGCTTTTTTTTCAAGACCATCCCCACCATCGACAAAGAGGAGAGGGAAGTGTTGATGTCGTTAACTTAACGTAGAGAGGAGAGAAGAGTAAAAGTATGGTGTGTGGAGAGGGGTGGCAGTGTGGAGAGAAAGAAAAGATAGGAATAAGTACTGAATTAATGAATTTCAGTTTTATTGTGGTATGTTGATGTAAGGGTCGTGGTACGACTGAGGCCAGACTTTTAAAGCGTGCAGTCTATAGCCTGAATTAAATTAGCGAACAAATAAATCAAAATGAATTTTTTAAAAACCAGTAAACAAAACAAAAAGCAAAAAATCATCTTCAAGTTCATTTGTTTACAAATAAGCCGTATGGATCTAGGAGAGCTATTTGTAATGTATATCAGCTTTAATCTCATCCTCTTGGCTGTTTGTCAGCGGTGACCCATATAAGTGTCAACGTGTCGTATGGATCTCTTGCTTCTGTGACATGTGGCTATTTTGAGTGAACAGTGGGGATAGATAGATAGATATGAAGAAACTGAGATAGATAGATAGATAGATATGATCAGGATAAGATAAATAAGAGTGAATAGACCAAGATATGGAGAGAGAGAGAGAGAGAGAGAGAGAGAGAGAGAGAGATTTAAAAAGGAGAGAAAGGACGTACTTATTTGACAAAGATCCATTTAATCTCCCTCTCTCTGCTTTTCAGTCTCACTTTTGCTTTGTCAGTTTTTTTTGTTTTAGTTTTTCAGCCGACTTACCTTTTTTTTAACAGGCAAATATAAAGGTTTAAAGAGAGAGGCCGATATTGTCAGCAGGAATACACTATTTATCTGCTTTCCCTCCCTCACCTACCTCTTTTATATCACTTCTTTCTTCACCAATAACAAACTGTCCTTTTTCTTTCTTCACTAGTACAAATAATAAGGTAACACTTAAATTCGTACCATTGGCTGCACTTACACACCCGCAGAAAATAACACACACACACACACACACACACACACACAAGAAAGAAACTCTTAAAAAATCGTAGGTCAAAAAGAATAGTTACTAAAAAAAAAAAAACAATCAAAAAATGAGGAAGAAGTAGAAAAGAAGAAGCTGATATTTCCAAATTTTAGTTTTATGTGTATGGTTGATAAGTAATGTCTTTTTAATCAAAACTAAACAGTATAGTTTGATGGCTATCGCATTAAACCACAGAAGAAGAAAAAAAAAAACACACTTTATACATATAGGTAAAAAAAGCATTGCACAGTAATTAAAGAATAATAATTATTATTACTGAACTAAAAATGCATACATTCTATAGGTGCGTAGGTACGCACGTTGCTATGTATACCGATCGTTACGGTGTTGGGGGGTATTATTATTTTGTTTGTGTGTGTATTCATTTGAACCTATGAATGTACCTTTTATTGTCGGTTTCATTTTAAGAGTAATTAAAATAGAAAAACAAAAATGAAGAAAAAACCGTGTAGAAAGTGTTTTCAATCAATGTTTACGATTTTTTTTAAAAGACATTTCAATTACACATACCCTCAGACTCTCTCTCTCTCTCTATATATATATATATATACATATATATATATATATATAGGTGTAAAATGAAACAAAACAAATAGCAATTGCTTCTCTTATAGTTTTTTTTTAAAAATCAAGTTAAAGAATCAATCTTTGTACTTACGCACTGAAATAGAAAGTGATGGAAACATATATATATACATGTGTGTATTTTGTCGTTATGTCGGCCTGATAGAAGCAGTGCCAATGTTGTATGGGTCAACAAGATACCACGTTCGTTCTTCCTTAAAATCGTCTATGTCGCTATAAGAGTGTGTGAGGACAAATTGATGGTAGTGTATATCCACATAGGTAAGTAAGTAAAATATAATCCTTCCTTTTGACAAAGGTTTCCGATGGTATCATGGGTCACTAGAAGTAGACATAGGTAACTTTTCCTTTTATATATATATATATATATATAATTTTTTTTTTTTAAACTATCAACACCAATAAAATTGATCACTTTTTTTTCTTTTTTTTTTAGGCATGTGCTGGGCTGAAGGAACAATTTTTTTTTAAAACTTTAACTTTTAAAAGTTTTAAAATCAAAAAAAAAAAATTTTTTTTCGTTCCTTACTTTTCCTTTAAAGCAATAGAATCCAATCACTTTTTATTATCAATTTTATTAGATTCTTTTAATAGTAATTCCAAGAATGTTGCTGTAATTCCATTTTTTTTACTTTTAGGTAAAGTATTTTCTCTTTTTTTAAATCTTATTTGGTTGGGAATAATGTATTTTCACAATAGGTATTTAAAAAAAAATGGGTACATGATTATATATATATATATATATATATATATATATATATATATATATATATATACACAAATTGATAGGTAATCCAGAGATTCGTAAACGTTGAGATAAAAGTAAGTAAACACGAATATACCGTTGTGTCGGTCGTTGAGGTGGTTTTTAAGATCACAGACAGACAATATATCTCTCCGTCCGTTAAAAATTAGATTTTTTTTTGTTTATTTTCTCTCCTGTTAGAGAACAAACAAATTTTATGAAATTTCGTGGTTGTTGTTGTTTTGTTTATAAAGTACGAATAATTTTTTTGTTGGCTGATTTGCCGAGAAACGTGTGGTAACTAACTCGTCTTCTTTTTTTTTTTTTTTTTTTTACGTACAAGAACAATCTACAACAACAATGATAAATAATAATTGTAATAACCAAAACAATACTTAGAATGATAATCAAAACACAAAATATAATATAAATCCTTCGAAATTCTCGTAGAATATACGATATTTTTATAAATAGATATACTATAATAATATAGACATATCTATATCGGTATATATCATTTCATGTACACGTATTAATAACGCTTTTTGTTGTTGTTGTAATAAGTTTGTAGGTTCCAATCCAGAATGGTTGTTGTGACTTGTAATTTGTTTAAAGAATCCAGCGGGTTAAAAAAAAAAAATTAATAGGAGTGAATCCTATGTAGGCATTATAAGTACTCGAGCAGTCATGTCCATCATTTGACGAAGAACGAAGGTATATATAAATATATATAAATATATATATACGTATATATATATATATATATGTATATTTGTATATATGTGTGTGTGTGTATGTATGTAAACAAGTATATGAATATCAAGAACTGGTAATAACCTTTACTATTATAATCTATTACTCTTCTGTCCAACTGTTTTGCTTTGACGAGCTTGCATTGATAATGTGTATGTTCCTTCTATAAAACACTGTAGTTATTTTACTCCACATATACCAGAACATCTATCTTGTGTGTGTGTGTGTGTGTGTGTGTGTGTAAATAAATCCTTATGGAGGTAGTAGATATATTTCCGTCTTTTTGTTTTGTTTGTCTTTTTGTGTGTAGTTTTCTTTGTTGTTGTTTTTTTTTGTGTGTGTATGTATATGTGTGTGTGTGTGTGCGTGTGTTTTTGTGTGTTATGGTTGTTTTAAGAAAAAGTTGTTTTTTTTTTCTTTCATTCTTCTGTAATATTTTTTTTAATACGGGCGCCGCGGCCTCTAAGAGCTGCAGCGTCTTGCTTGTTCGTACTCAACTCTCCAACTGATCACTTTTTCAGCTCTTTGCTGCTTTTAGCCTTTCCTTTCTTTCTTTCTTTCTTTCTTTATCTCATTCGTTCGTCTGGTAGCTCGTCTGCTCTTTCATTCCAGCATCGACTCAGCGCCTCCTCACTCTCCACTTCCTTGCTCTCCACTTTTTTTTTTTTTTTTTTTTTTTGTAGTTGTGTTTTTCTTTTTCTATTCAGGCTTCCTCTTTGTCGGCCGCTACTCTTCTCTTTTTTTTTTACTCTCTCTCTCTCTTTCCTCTCCTTTCTTTCCTTCTTTTTTTCTCTTTTTTTCTTTTCTTTATTTCTTGTCAATGCCGTTGTTACATTTTACTCATAATCATTATTATACTCGCTAAAAACTCCACCTTGAAGTACTACCGAGTACTATTATAATTAATCTTAGTATGCGTTGTCACTTACAAGAGCTAACATTGGTAATTTTGCACCACCACTACAACTACTGCTACTAACAATAATAACACTTATAAGAAAGCTGATAACTAGAAAAGAGAATAATTACATTATTGATATTAATAAAGATATAAAAACGCAGGGATACTACTACGATAACAACAACTACAACTACTATTATTACAACTACTACTACTACTACTTTTGTTATTGTTATCACTTTTATTCTACTCGTGTGAGTTTTTCTCACTAGTTATTATTATTACTATAATTATTATTTATTTATTTTATTTATTTATTTTTGTACGCTGTGATTATGAGCCGTTGGGAGTGCCGTCTCTAAATTGTTGTCATACTCAATTGCCATTCTATTAAACTTCTACGCCAGCTAGTACCATTAATACACTTAAAATACTATTCTTATCATACGTCTGATAGTTGCTAAGTATCTGTTTTTGTTGTACTGTGTCATACAGGTTATTATCAGTCGTAACTCGTCTATTTGATTAGTGTTCATATATATATGTATATATATATTACGACACACTTAATGTCATTATTTGCTTTCGTCAGTTGAGATTGGCCGTTAGTAAGGAGAAGAAAGAAAGGAAGAAGGAAATAAATAAAAGAAAGTAAGACAAGAAATAAAAGACATAGTATTATGGGCCGGTTGAAGATGTGAGTAGGGACTGAAAAAAAAAAAAAAAAAAAAGGAAGGGAACGTTTGGAGGAAAGAGAGAGTGAGAGATTGTTGTTGGAAGTTAATTGACAAAAAAAAAAAGAGTATAAAGTTGAAACTGCGTAAAGAAAGAAAATATTGACGGAGAGAGAGAGAGAGAGGGGAAGGAGGGGGAAAGGAGAAGCATGTGAAGAGAAAGAAGAAAATATGAAAAAAAGAAAGAAAAGAAAGCAGAAAGAAAAAAAGAGCCTAAAGTTTTTTTTGGGGGGGGGGCAGGGGGTTCTTTTATATTTTCATTTTTTTTAAAGTCGATCAGAAAAGTGAAAAGTGAACGAAACAACGCTGACACGAGAAAGAAGTGAAAAATAGCCCACACCGTTATAAATATGATTTAAACGAATTTATGGTTTAATAACAATTTAAAACACACACACACACACACACACACACACCCACCACCACCACCACCTTATCAGTTTTTATGTTTTAAATTGAGATTTCTTTAATCTAATAATTAAAAAACAACAACAAAAACCCCCAGCAATATCGGACATTTAAGACCTTGGATAAGTGTTCTGTCCTGTATTTTGTCCGTTTGTGTAAATAACAAGAAATTTGCTACACACCAGGTGTTAAATAACAAGACAAGAAACAAACTAAGAAAAAACAAAAAACAAAATATAAAAACAATTTAAAACGATAAAGTGAGAGAAGAGAAAAGAAGGGAAGGTTGAAGAAAGAAGACATTGATAAGACTTTTCCTTGTCAATCGAAAAAAAAAAAAAGAAAAAGAAAAAGAGTGCTCTCCCCTTTTCGTCACATTTTTTTCTTTTCTCACCGATTTTAATAGTGTCGTTGACAGTCGATCGAAAAAGAAGTCAACGGAAAGAAAGAAAGAAAGAAAGTTAGAGTTAAGAGAGAAAGAATATATAAATATTAAAGAAAAGATAGAGACAGAAGAAGTAATCATAGCGAGGGAAAGAATGAAACAAAAAGGGTAAGAATAAAGAGAGAATGAATAAAAACATATTAAAGAGGATAAAGAGGAGAAGAGAAGATAAAGACAGAAGTAGTTACACACACACACACACACACACACACACACACACACACACACACGGAGAAATATATAAAGAAAGAAAGGGAGAAAAAAGGAGAATGAATGAACAGGCACAAATATGAAACAATTTTTTTCTTAAGTATTTAGGAAAGAAAAAAAAAACCAAGAAGATATTAAAGTAAAAACTAATGAGGACATGGCCATCAAATCTCCTTTGGTGTGTGAGTGTGTTAGGGCAAGAAAGAGAAAAAGAGAGGGGTCCGTGACAATATGCTTGTATGCGTACATGTATGCATGACGCTTACACATGAACAAACGAACGTTACACACACACACACAAAACCATGTGTCCACGACGCTAATGAAGTTGTTTCATTTCACTGATTGATGTTCAAATCAACCTAAGGCCAGGATATCAAATGCTGTTTTTCAAGTCAGGCTGTCTGCTTTCCAGAAGCTTTGTCCTCATTTCTTCCCCAACCTTGTGCCAGACTTAACTCAGATTTATTCGCTGCATAGTGAACGTTACGTAAGAATATCTCAATGCTCTTGCGTGTGTGTTTATGTGCACGTGTGTGCGCTAATTCGTGTGTGTGAGTGCGTGTATGTGTATGTGTGTGTGTATGTGTGTGCGCGCACTTACATACTCGTTTTTATGAATGTGTACATCTGTACACGTTTCGCCTATATTTACGTACGTATCATAAAACAATATCTGCACGACCAGGGTAAGAGGGTTTCCGCATATATATATATATATATATATATATATATATATATATATATATATATATTGAATAATGAACAAGTTTGAAACAAAACGATTGGAAAAATTAGAAAAAGTGAAATATTATATATATATATATACATATATATATATATATATATATATATATAAGGAAAACAGGAAAACCTCTCTCTCTTTCTCTCTTTCCCTCTCTCTCTTTCCCTCTCTCTCTCCCTCCCTCTCTCTCTCTCTTTGTGAGCATTAAATTTGATTTTAAAGTCATTATATATGTTTACGTATGTGTGTGTATGTATATATAAATGCATGCATGCACACACACACACACACACACACACACACACACACACACACACACACACACACATGGAAATGATTTTCTCTATCTTTCTCTCTCAATGTATGCATTAAATTCGATTTTGAAGTCATATTATATATATATATATATATATATATATATATATATATATATATATATATATATCATCACGTTTAAGCTCAAAAGTGCCCCTTTGCTTATTTTTGTTGAATTTATCTTGGAACCAGCCCCTCATTACCTCTTTAGCGAAATAAAGGGAAATTTTTATCTTTTTATCTAAGTAATTCCTTCCTTTTCTCTCTCATTCTCTCTCTCTCTTCCTCGCATTCACACACCCTCCCTCTCACACTTGCTCACACGCATATAGCATACACATTCACGCCCATGCACACACTTTCTCTTTCACGCCAATTTAGCATAAAGTATTTTACAAGTATTTAATTGGGTGGACCTCGGCGTGTGCACACTGATTGTTGGAGACCTGCTTACTGTCCTGGTTTTCAAGAAAGAATAAAAAAGAAAGCAAAAAAGAAAGAAAGAAGGATAAAAAGAGACAAAACAGTAGTTTTTATTTAATTCAATCGTAACCAGGTCTACCGACTAAGCCACGGCCCTTTCCCATATGTCAATACATACGTATGCATGTGTCTCTGACTACATAAATTGGTGCCCCCTGAAAAGCTTTGGTGCGCGAAGCCAAAGCTAAGACCATCGCTTGAAGTGAACGGTTTGGGGTTAAGGTTCGCGGTCAGGAACAGTTATCGAGTCAAAAAAAGATCTTTATCTGTAGAAAGACCGGTTTTTAGTTAACGTTTATCTTTGTCTCTGTTGTATTTTTGTTGACGTTGTTTTTTTTTTATGGCAATGATAAGAGGTGGTCTTGTCAGTGCTATTAAAGAAAGTCGTGGGGAAGAGTGTTAGTAGATATAAGAAGCGAAGTAGCAGTAAGAGACGCTTATCTGAGAAGCGAAGGTAAGGGGTTGGGTGTTTGCTGAGTAGTAGTGCTGATGGTCTCTGTGTAGGGAACAGAAAAGGTGTGGGTAAGTGTGAGACGGAGGGAGGGGTCACCGGTAGCTGTGGATGCCATCGGGGGAAAACGTAGTAGAAATAGTCACTTGTAGTTTGGTGGCGAGAACAAGTTATATTAGCTACAATAATTGTGGATTATTTGCCGTTTGTTATTGCTGTTGAACTTGGCGAAAATAATTCAATCTAAGTTGAGTTAGCGTTGTTTAAATATTTATTCTTTCAAAGAGAATAGTCTTCCGACAAACGAAAATAAAATGTTTATTTTTTCATATTTAATTAAAAAACAACAAAAAAACAATCTACCACAAAAACAAACAAACAAACAAACAAACAAACAAACAAACAAACAAACAAAATCCTTCCCTCAAAACAGGAAAAAGTGTCATCTAACACCAGTTTCAAGTTTTCTAATCTATTTATAAAGTAAAAGAAAACCAAGAAAGAGCAATTGATGACAGAAGGCTTGGAGATCAATTGAAAACTATTAAAACCATTTTTTCTTATCAGTAAAACCTGGTTAAGTGAAAGGTGGTAGCCCACACACACTGGCCCAGCGGTTAGAGTGTTCGCCAATGGCCCGGGAGACCTGGGTTCAATCTCAGGTCGAGTCATACCAAAGACTTTAAAAATGGTACTTGATACCACCTTGCTTAACACTCAGCATTATAAGGTACGGTTCAAGGGTAAAGTGGAGCAATCCTGGGAATGGAGTAGCGCCCTCCCCTACACCTAGGTGTAGTAGCTATCGAAAAGGGAGCCTTCGGGTCACCCTCGACTATGGTCGCTAACTTTACTAATATATATATATTTAAAGGGTGATTTAGAAAATGTTAACGCTCTTATAGAGTAACTTGATGATATAATTTCAAATAGTCTCTACATGTTTACCCTCCCTGTCAACATATTCTCACAACCTTCCACAGGTGATTAAAAATTTAATAATATTTCTATGGAAGTTTCTTTATTAGAAAAGAAGAACTGATATTTTGAAGACCACCTGCGGAAGGTTGCAGTAATGTGTTGAGATAAATGGTAAATTGGTGAAAATTTTAAAATCATAATTTAATAAAAGAACTCACATATTAATATTATTTCAACACTCTGTATATATATATATACATTTGTGTGTGTGTGTGTAACACTTTGCACATACACTAAAATACGTTGTTCATCGAGGTTAAATAGTACCACTACTCTTCTTCAACATGGAGAGTTTTGGCTTTAAATAACCCGCGAAGGTTGATATGCTGTCAAATAAAAAAAATGAATTCGAAAGTACGTTGTATTTCACTCACCCTTCTCAACAGTCAGTTTCATGCAATTTTGAGTGAGAATGAGTGAGAGAGAAAATAACAAAAATTAATATTGTCAAACTGGCTGTTTGTTGTCATTGGACAATTGCAATCTTTTAATTTTTCTTTTTTTTTTCTGATTTTCTCAAAAAATTGCAAGAATAATAATTATAAACAAAATACACACGGATCACCAAATATCGGCCAGAGGACAAGACCAAATAATAATCAACAACAAAAAAAAAAAAAAAAAAAAAAGAAGAGAACTTGCAAAATTGTCGACTTTGCTATTTCGGCTGACCACAGAATAGAACTGAACGAATGTGAAAAGAAGGATGAGTACCTCGACCTTGCTAGGCAATTGAAAAAAACTATGGAATATGAAAGTGACTATTATACCAATTGTAATTGGTGCTTTTGGAACAGTAACTAAAGGATAACTTAAGGGACTGGCAGACTTGGAATTTGTCAGACGAGTGGAGACCATCCAAACTACTACATTATCGAGAACGGTCAGGATATTGAGAAGAGTCCTTGAGGAGACTTGCTGACACTCAAACTAATGAGTAAATAATAATAAACAAAATACCAGATGGAGATTTTGTGGTGATAGAGACGAAACAATCAATCACATAATAAGTGAATACAGTGAATTAGCGCCAAAGGAAAATAAGACTACACACGACTGGGTGGAGAAGGTGATCCACAGAGAATTGCGCAAGAAGCTTACAAAGGACAAGTGGAGACCATCCAGACTACAGCATTAAAGTCGGTCAGAATACTGAGGAGAGTCCTGGAGACTTGAGATGACTTGCTATCACTGAAACTCCAGTGAAAAACCATCAACTAGCGGTGGCGTGAAAAACTCTTAAGAGAGTAAAATGATAAACTTGAAAATGACCAATGATAGCAGAAAGCATACGGAAATAAAACGTCAAACTATTTTTGAAATGTAAACCGAATCATAGTAAAGAAATCTTCTGAGAGGAGGAATAATCAATGAAAATTATTACAACAAAAATTGTCTGTGCTTTTTAACAAAACGTTCTTAAGAGAAAGATTGCTGGTTAAAAATATCTTAAATTTCTACAGTGTTGCTTCCAACAAAAGATTTCATGAGATGATGACTCAACGTCCAGGCATGGTTTCGGGGCCGAAGCATCATTACCACTTATCCAGAATGCCCCAGCAGTACTTCACGATCCCACTAGGCTTTGTTACTGGGTATACAATATCCATGTTGATGCAATTAGAGCCTTATCTTGAATTTCTAAAATATATATTTCCCCTGGTTTGATGGTGAAAGATAAATCAAATTGGTTGGTTTCTTTGTTTAACGGCATATCATCTTTGGTGGGTTATTCAAAGTAAAACAGCAGTGATTCTATTAAATTCATAGCTCTGTGATTGGGGGGTTTAATACATTTCCCAGAAAGGGAACGGAATAGTTAGACTGAAGTTCGAACTCGCTTTCTTCTAGGCCGCTGTTCAACACTTTAGCCAATACAACCCGATTAGTCAGGAATATGATAATGTTGAATTGGTAATGGAACCACGGCATCTAGCCTTGATAGGAAATATATTTGTTATGCAGTTATTTCTGACACATTGTTCACGCAGATCTTCATATTTTTCTAGCTTACGTTGATGCGCCCAGTCAAAAGGGACTGTTAATTCAATAACGAAAACTTTCCTTAAATTAAACGCCCTAATGACGATATCTGTACGTTGAGTCGTTAATGTTATTTCATTTGGAAATAATTTTCTTTATATATTTCACATAAACGCCCGGTAAGTCCAAAGTTATTTGTTGACAGACAAATTCCCTTTATTGGTAAAAATGAAAACCACAAGGACAAACGACTTGTGAGATAATCTTTATTATTTCGAAATAGATAGACTTGAGAGAGTTGCTCATCGGCCCGAGCTCAAAAAGCCCTTCACCCATAGTGATCACTGATATATATATATGTATATATATATATATATATAGAGATAGAGAGAGAGAGAGAGAGAGAGAGAGAGAGAAAGAGAAATAGATAGATAGATATAGAGAGAAATAAATAGAGAAGAAAGCGAGTTCGAACTTCAGTCTAACTATTCCGTTCCCTTTCTGGGAAATGTATTAAACCCCCAAATCCCAGAGCTATGCATTTAATAGTATCACTGCTGTTCTACTTTGAATAACCCACCAAAGATGATATGCCGTTAAACAAAGAGAGAGAGAGAGAGAGAAATAAAGAGAGAGAGAGAGAGAGAGAGAGAGAGAGTAAATTGATAAACAATGTAATCCAAGAAGAAGAATTTAATGTAAAAGAAAGTCAGTCGATGCTATAACATTTTGGTTCTAATGAACCATCACCACGACTAGGAAGAATGATATCTAGTGATGTTGAACCACCGAAGGATGTTTGATGAAATTGAACCGAAACGTTATTGTATCGACTGACTTTCTTTCTCATCAATTTCTCCTTCTTCTTCTTCTTCTTCTTCTTGGACTAGTTTGTTAATCAATTTTCTCTATATTGTCAGATTTACTTCCATTATTTACGTCCATATATAAATATATATATATATATATATATATATATATATATATATATATATATATATATATATAGTATATTGCAGTGCACAAGTCAACTTTTTAAGCTTGCAAAAATGTCTAAAAAAAACTAAGGATCGACTTGTCTGGCTTAAAATCGAAACCTTTACTACACCATGGTTAATTGGTGGAACAATATTCCTAACAATAGATATATACAACTTACCATAACTCCAACAGACTGCCACAAACATTTCCAACTTAAACTCGTGTTTGTTGAACATATAAAAAATTAACATTGAGATTAATATAAAGAAATAAAACTGTAATACAAATTAAATATCATATTAACGCGATAACATACGTCGTCTCGAATAGCTGATACTCTGACAGTAAACACTAACCGCAACGTCACAGTAGCCTTCTGTATGTTTGGTGGTCGACCTGTACGACAGATACATGTCTAACCTAGAATTTTGAGAAAAAAATCTGAAAGATAACTCATAGGTCGATATGAAGGTCACAATTTACTATATATATATATATATATATATATATGCTGGTAGAAGTACCTGGTCCATGACCTGACTAAAAGGATTTTAGGAACACCATTTACTGAGACAAGAAAGGAGGAAGGAAAAAGTGGACTAAGAATTAAAGATATGCCCTTATTAAAAGTCGAAAGATTTCGCCTATTATATCAAATGAAAAGTGTCTTTTTTCTTTTATGATTTTTTTCTTTTTTTGTATTTTTAGTTTATATTTAAAATGATATATAAAAATATCTAACTATATTGGTGAAACTTAAAAGAAATTCTGATTATTTTTTTTTACAATAAAAAAGAGCTAAGAATTAAAAATGTAAAAATTTTCGTAGCACCATTTCTTTTTTTTTTTTTTTTTTTGCTTGATTTTAAAAAGTTCCTTTTGGTTTGAAACATTTTCCTGATATTTTTGTAGCTACCCCCAAAATTAAGATTTTTTTACTGTTAGTACTAAATTTCAAAGGAATAATTCGAAAAAGCGTTAAATTTAAATTTGATCTATGGAATCTGTGTGATATTTAAACATGGCGGGGTTTAAGAAGAACTGAAGAGCTACTCTTTTTTATACTTACTCCTGAAGAACTTTGAAAAGTTCCACAAACTGATTGATTTTTATTTGTTGAATGATATTTAATCAGTAAAAGTCAAAACTTAAATTTTGTACTTTTCCTTATCATAAACATATTAAAGTCTATTTGCGATTTTAATGCACAATTTATGTATATATAGGCAGCATTTTCTCTTTTAAACATGTCTAATTGAATGACACGGACGTTTCACTTCTACTTGTACTATTTGTGATTCGTTCAAGTCTTTGTGTGAGTCGTTTGACGTCTGGATGGAATGAATTAAAAAAGGCGCAATATTTTTCCAAAGTACTTTCAGCTCTGGTTGGAGCCATCTTCGAGGGAACGAGCAATTTAAAATGACAAACACAATGACGTATCAAATGCATTTATTTAAAGAACAGGAGGAAGAAGTCATCATGATGTTCGTCTTCTCAAACTGCATGTTCCTACGAAGATGGTTTAAGCCGTGGCCGATAGTGCAAGGGAAAATATGGCGACACTTTTGAATTCATTCCATCCGTATATTAAATGACTCATACGAAGACTTCAACGGATCACTAATAAAATAAGCTGAAGTGAAGCGTCTATCTCATTCAATCAGAAATATATATATATATATATATATATATACAGAGAGAGTGAGGGTAATAAAGAGAGAGTGAGGTCAGAGTCGACTCTAGAATTAGAACCTTACCATCGAATGCTGGTTTGTGCTATAACGTAACACCCGCTTTTTGGAGACGGTGGTTAGTATCATCTAACGATTGTATTTTTTGTAAAAGTACATGAAACTAGTTGTAATGGGACTATCATGACGAAGTGAGTAAATATCAATCCATTTTAGGTTGTATCATCCTCTACTGTTCGCGACTTGACCCTCGTTAAACGCTTGTCTAAGTCGGCATTAAAACCTTTCATATTTACCGCTGTATGTCTGGGTTAGCTGAACAGATCACACACACACACACACACACACACACACACACACACACACACACACACACACACACACATATATATATATATATACTGCAATATGGATGCATCACATGGACGCTAACTAATCACATGGAGAAAAAACCTGATGGCAATTACTCAAGAATGCTGTGAGCAATATTGGAGACAGCACGCCACAAAGCAGCAGCTGTACGGCCACCGACCACCCATCTTGAAAACTATCAAAATTAGACGAATCAGACATGCGGGATACTGCTGGAGAAGTAGGTACGAGTTCGTAAGAGATGAACTCTTGTGGACCCCTTCACATGGACGTCCAACTTTAAACTACATACAGCAGCTCTATGCCGATACTGGATATAGCCCTGGGCGTTAGGGAGGGGTGGCGAGAGAGGGTCAGAAATAACCATGCAGATAGTGTGACATGAGGATGAGGAGGATATACATATATATATATATATATATATGTTTGATTAAATAATAAAGAAACATTTTTTTTATGTAATTTTATTAAGATCCTTCCAAGATTCCCGATAAGTGTCTTGGTTTCAGTTTGTAATTGGTGGATGAATTTACCAAATTTGTCTTGAGTGCTTTCGGACATTTTATAAGCCATCATCAGGGGTTGCTTGCATGCGTAAAGAGTGTTTTTTTAAAGTTTTTTTTTTGTAGTTTTTTTTAATAACTTTACATAATTACATAAAACGCTAAGTTAGATAAATCTTAATAAAATTACATAGACAAAATGTGTCTTTATTATTTAATCAAACATACTTAAATGAGAGACTGTTGGCCATACACACACACACATATATATATATATATATATATATATATATATATATATATATATATATATATATATATATATTACCGGCTCATTGGCATCATGGTTTGAGTGTTCGTCAATGGTCCAGAAGATCGAACTTAGTAAAGACTCAAAAATGGTTCTGGATGTCTCCTTGCTCAACACTCAGTCTTATAAGGTACGAATCAAGAGTAAGTGGAGCAACCCAGGGAAAAGAGTAGCGCCCTCCTCTACATCTCGGAGTCGTAGCTATTGAAAAGGGAGCCTTCAAGTCAGCCAACATACTACTTATATACAAATTTTTGTTTTTTTTTATCATACAACGTATGAGAACAAAAGTAATACCATGTCTTCATCTGCCACCAACCAGGGATGATGCTACAGTTTCGTTGATTAAGGTGGTACTGCCACCCCTGGAGCCTCCAGCAGCTTTTGTCACCGGACAGAGTATGAAGACGAATAGAGCGAATGTTCCTCTTTATAGCTTAAGTTAATAATAATATTAAATGTGCTTGTTTTCAGATATGTTCATAAATTTACTTAGTGCTTATATATATAATACTACATATTGGATCCCAAAACATTAAAGTTGAATAAGCAATAGGGAAATCAAGAAGTTAAATGACTAATGTAACGTAGGGCTTGGCTTTGATGATATATTTAAAGCTGATAATTATATTTTGTCTATTGTTTCAAGAGCAAATGGACTGATTGGTTTGATCGTTACAGATATTATTTCAAGGGAGCCAAATGTTGTTTTAAACATACATAAAACACTGATAAGACCCCATAGAATATTGAGCTTCAAGCTTGGCTCCTTTGTCGGGATATGGAAGTTGGAGTATAATACAGAGTTTGAAAGGCTTACTGAGAAGAGTGATAAAACTAATAAAAATGTAAACGATTTTAGTTACTGGGAGATATTGAAGAGAGCAGGTTGGTTAATTGGTTGGTTAGTTCTGGTTATCAACCCTTATTGGTTATTTAATTGCAAATCCTGTTTATACATATTTATACATTGTGTAATGGGAATTGTCGTAGGAAGTGGACATGGTGAGTCGAGTTCAAATCCTGGATCAGGCTAATTGCATTTCACATAGCATTAATACCATTGGGAAAGGTATGAATCCAATTATTCTCCCTCCAGCTATGGGTTAATAGTAGGACAGACTGGATTCTTCAGCCTTGGTGAGGCAACTAGTCTAGTCGAAGGAAAACTCTGAATTCAAACCTGTTAAACTCCGCTTAAAAATTGACCTTGTGTCATATCCTGCCCGAGCGGAGGGGCTGGTAAATATGTATATATCAGATATATATGATTTTCACACAAATAGTTTGTAGAAAATGTTTAAATAATCCTGAGTTCATATGTTTACACATAGTTAAACGGTTTCAAGTTTCAAGTACTTCTATTTAACACTAACAGTTATATTTGCACCCTATTAAATGGTTTCAAGAAAAGTAAATGATTAAACAGTTCTATTTGACCTAAAAAGGACTACCGCTCCGAGTCAGAGCGGACCTGGGAGTAATGACAATAAACAAGTACTCTGGGACTGAAGTCTCGCCATCAGATAATTTAGTTATATCGAAGAGACACGTGGAAGAGGAGAGCTTACCTCTTTGCAGAGATGCAATCGGCGTATACTCCAGCCCCAGCCAAGTGAGCTCTGAAGAAATTAGGATAACAAGAAAGGAGAATGAGAACTGATTTGATTGAAACTTTCAAAATAATTAATAGAATTTTTAATTATTTTTTGATATCTCTTCGAACTGGAAATTTTGTCAAGACAGATTTTAAAACCAAAGTCTATTAACCAAATGGATTTGTTTTTTTAATTTTTTCACACTCACCGGCTCCAACGTACGCCATATCACAGTCACGTGATGACGTAAATTTAAAACCTCTACTGTAAAAATAAATAAATAGAATAAAAAAAATGCTATAGAAAAAGCAGTAATATTCAGAATCTATTTGTACTTCGGACGAGAAGCATCGAGAAACAAAAACAAAATTTTCACTGAATCTTAAAATTGGTATGAATTAACCGAACCGTTCCGCTACGATTTGGATGTGACACAAGGTCAATTTTTAGCGGAACACCCCTCATTTCAAATGAGCGTTTTCCTTCTCCTATATTGGTTACTGTACCAAGGGGAGAGAACCCAGTAAATTATACTATTTTATAACCCTTGTAAGCGGGACTTAGAATAAGCTGACCGTATCCCGGGAAGATGAGTAAGACCTCTCACTCACAAAAAAGGGTAGTCCTATGTCTGACATTAAACTGCATCTGAGAGTGAGGCTCAAGTTCTAGAGATCTGGGAAGTGTAAAGTACCCCTTCAATGCCATTTGTCTAATGTCCATTCTTACTTATGAAGATCTCTTTAAAAATTATTCGATTTCGAAAAAAAAAAACCCTTAAGAAACAACTGTTCAAAAAGTATGAATATAAACATACAATTATAAACTAAGAGTAGACGGGTTGACGTGCCGTTACTATCAATCAACCAATCAATCAATATACTTTTTAAATCTTAGCTTAAGGGAGCGATATATTCATGTCTTTCACAAAAGCGTTAACGTGAAGGGAAACGCAAATAACCCCGTCCAAGATTTGAACCTGCTTCGTCGGGTCCATTTCCAACGACAATAACTCTTGTATCAGGTGCAGTTCTTTTACAGCTTCCTACAGATACTACACTCTAATCGTAGGTAGAAAGGCTGATCCATAGTTAGGCTTGAAACTTGTCACGTTGGTTAAATCTGTCCCAATGCGACTAAGACACTGCCTTTGGTAAAGATCGAAACCACTGCACTCTAATTCAACTAAACTAGGGTGTTTATCCTTAGCTTACAGGAATACCCCATCGAGTCTTAAGCCAAAACCTCAGTCCTCTATGGCTGGGAGGGAGCATGAAGTATATGGTGGGAATATTCTCAGCGAAACCCTCCTGTTGAACTTGACGAGATGAAGTCAAGATTAATCACTAATGCCAGAGGTGCCCAAGAAGGAAAGTGCCTTGGGAGAAGAACAGTTTTGTCCCAACCCACATTTATGGCTAACGTGCTGGACTGCAACATCCTCGGAAGCAAATTCGAACTCCACACGCGCTTTTACGTTCGTTTTTGGACTAATACCCTGAGGAAAGGTATAAACTTCTTTAATCCCTCATCTGTGGGTTATGTAGTACAACTATCGTTCTTTTACGAAGGTTGGTATGCCATTAAACAAATAAACCTAACTTCAAGTACCCAAGTCGTTTTCTTCACCATTTTGTCGAATATCATATCCAATGCACACACACACACACACACACACACACACACACACACACACACACACACACACACACTCACACACACACACACGTATATATATATATATATATATGTATGTATAATTTTTTTGTTTGAGCTCCAAAGAGAGAAAGAAATATTTTTAAATGAGTTGGTCCACCACGAGATTTGTATTTTTTTTTAGGATTTTTTTTACATACGTGTATGTTTCCAGCTTGTTGCTTTCGTCAGAGAACATATATGGCACAAGGCCATGTTAATAGGGTACTCAATGAAACTTGAGCTCACTCATGTGTAATACCCCATTAACATGGCCTTGTGCTGCATATGTTCTTTGACGATAGCAACAAGCTGAAAACATACAAGCATGTAAGAACAAAATAAATAAATAAATCCTAAAAAATACAAATCTCTTCGTAAACCTACTCATTTTAATATATATATATATATATATATATATATATATATATATATATATGTGTGTATATATATATGTATTAAAATGAATAGTTTCACGAAGAGTTGTCTAAATTTCTGGGACGAAGCTTAATGGTTTTTATTAAGGGTTTGCGGACTATTGTCTTATTATTGTGTTATTTCCACAACGTTTCGGCCGATATGTCCACCGGCCTTCTTCAGGTGTTTGTTGAACTCGGGAACCTTCACGGAACTACGAACTACGTCCTTTATTGAATCCACGGTGGTCACTTCTTCTGATTCCGTTAGCTCTAACCGAGTACAAGTGTTAAGTATTCCTGTATTGTTTTTCAGCTGCAGTCAGGATTGAACCTGCAACCTCCAGATGATTATCTCCTGAGAAACTTAGGGAACCAACGCCTATAACCGTTACGCTATGTGTCCAGGACATAGGTTCCCGAGTTTGATAAACTCATGAAGAAGGCCGGTAGATGTATCGGCCGAAATGTTGAGGAAATAACACTGAAGATGAAGACAATAGTCCGAAAAAACTTAATGATAAAGTTCACGAAAAGATTTGTATTTTCTAATTTTAATATATATATTTTAAAACGAGTTCCTTCTCGAAGAGATTTGTATTTTTTTTTTTTTAGGATTTATTTATTTATTTTGTTCTTACATACTTATATGTTTTCAGTTTGTTGCTTTCGTCAGCGAACATATGCAGCACAAGGCCATGTAAATAGGGTACTAAACACGAGTGAGTTCAAGTTTCATTGAGTACCCCATTAACATGGCCTTGTACCATATATGTTCTCTGAAGAAAGCAACAAACTGGAAACATACACGTATGTAAGAATAAATGAATAAATTAAAAAACAACAGCAAATCTCTTTGTGAACCTACTCATTTTAATATATATATATATATATATATATATATATATATATATATACTCCCATTTTTCTTCCTACAAATATCATTTTGTTGAAAGGTGCATATAAGTTCATTTCTCTCTCTCTCTCTCTCTCTGAACGATGGTTTTACCATTTGAAAACCCACAAAGGTTAATATGCTTTAATAATGTTTAATAAACAAAGAAACCAAATGAATTAGACTATTTCAGTGTAATGATTTTAACATTTAAAAAAAATTCTCTCAAGAAATTATTTTTGCATATCACTTTCTTTTCGTTATTTCCCGTATAAAAGAACTTTATCGTAAAAAAAAGAAAATACTCAAAATTACATTTTTTTTATCTGTTTTTTTTTTCTATTTAATAAACGGCGGCAAAAAATTTAATCAGATAAAATTAAAAATATATTTTAAAAAATACAATAATAAATCGTAAGAAAAATTAAATTAGATTGTAAATATTGTTTCTGAATTATTTCAATATTTTTATTTTAAGGTTGATAAAAGAAAAGTTTTTAAAAATCACATACATTTTTCTGTAAAATGAAATCTCTTTTTTTCTTCCTTACTTTAAAAAGCAAAAATCAAACAACCAAAAAAAAAAAAAACAAAAAACAAAACAAAAAAGAAAAACAAACAAAAAAATAAACAAAACCAAATTTAAACTTTTTATTTATTTGAAAAATTTTGAGCGCAAAATAATTTTATGAAAATGAAAAAAATATTGAATTAAAATGGAAACTTATTACAACATAACTATTAGGAAAACTAAGCTAATTTTAGTCTGGCACAAGGTCACAGGTTTAGGGTACTTTTTTAAAGATCGAACACCCTACACACCAGTGATGTTTTGCTAGAATATCTCGTTAACTTTTATCCAACAGTAGAAAGCCAAACTTATATATATATATATATATATATATATATATATATATATATATATATATATTGTAATCCACAGACAGGCTGCATCACAACTCTTCAGTGTGGCGAGACGCTTCAAGATGGTATCAAAACTTGCCTAACTTTACGTCAGACCGATAGCATAACCTCACGGCCAGTAGCAGACCCAACGCAAGCTTGGAAA
Organism: Sepioteuthis lessoniana; assembly: GCA_963585895.1. Classification (NCBI taxonomy): domain Eukaryota; kingdom Metazoa; phylum Mollusca; class Cephalopoda; order Myopsida; family Loliginidae; genus Sepioteuthis; species Sepioteuthis lessoniana. The sequence continues at coordinate 144,382 of CAUZXS010003977.1, read as the reverse complement.
GCGCTTAATATGTGAGAAGTGCTTTGCATGACGCCAGTGGCAACCGTTAATTCTTTTGCCAAAGTGTTCAATCCCCGGGGGGAGGTGAGAGAGAGAGTTTAAACATATATATATAATACATAAAAGTTGCAATTGGGAATTGGTGACGTCACTACCATCACTTGTCAATTATGCGTGTTACAGGAAAAAAATATCAAGCTAATATTAACAATGGCTACTTAAGTGAGTGGATGATGTTTGGTAGGACTTTATGTGAGGCATGACTTGACAGAAAAATGAAATTTCACATTAAAAAATATTATTTCAAGCATTTTGAAATTATACCACATATAATATATCATCATCATCATCATCATCATCATTTGCCCAGTCAGCTGGGGCTGTAGAATACACTGACTGCACCTCTGCAGAGGGGTAAGATCCCCCCCCTAACGAGTGTCCTGGATATGACACTAAACAATCTGATGGTGAGGTTCCAGCAGTGCTGGAGCTTTGGAGAATGCGGAGTACCCCTTCATTGCCATCGCTCCCAGGTCCACTCTGGCCCGGAGTGGTAGCACCTGATAGGGCCCTATCTATGGGTTAAATAGAACTAACAGCATACTTATGCTAAAATGAATTGAGTAAACTGAATAGCTAGAAATAGAAATGTTTTTGACAATTAAACCGTACTTACACTTAAACTGCGTACTTCTGCTTAACTGAATTATTTCAAATAGAACGGTTTTTCGACATCAAAACTGTATTTACACTTAACTGAATTATTACATATAACTGCTTGAATAGTTTGAAATGGAAATGTTTTTGACAATTAAACTGTGTACTTATGCTAAACTGAACTGTTTTCAATAGAACAGATTATTTACATAAAAATGGATTTGGCGTTAAATAACCTACAAAGGTTGATATACCATAAAACCAAACAAAGCAAACCAAACCATCATCACCATCATCAAACCATTCTGACAGCATATATCGCTTCTTTCGGATTTTCTAGACTGCATCCAATGTCCGTTGAGAGCTGATGTATATATGGTACGTCCATATGTCGGACTTCATTGGAGCGTTTTGTTTATGAGTTTGTCCTTACAGTGCACAGAATGTCTGGTTCAGCTTACTTGGATGGTTTGTGAGATGGGAGGTACAGTTACTATTTTGTGGGGCGTTGCTTCTAGGATTAGTTCAAAACAGTACGTAGGATTCTTGCGTGGTTTCCTTATAATCAACAGCAGTCCACACCTTTTCTACGGATGTGTTGACATAGCTTTCAGTCGCTGAGATATTGTTACCAAAATATGTGAACTGGTCTATCAATTTTAGAGGCTTGCCACTTCAAGTGGAGTTGGCTCCTTCTTGTTCAAAATACATTTGTATTTAAGTAGAGGTCAGTGTCTCTTACAGTTAGTTTCTTGTGATGTAGCAGAGATTCGACTTTAGTCACACCCACACACACACACACACACACACACACACATATATATATATATATATATATATATATATATATATATATATATATAACGTCTGCTTTTTGTCTTTTTTTAGTGTGAAACCATTTTCTTTTATTAGATCTATCGACGTTCGTAGTGTGTGATCTATGCTGATAATAAACATATATGGCGCTAATGTATCTCTTTGCAAGACTTCTTCATTTGACCAACCAAAAAACATTCTTCATTTGACCAATCAGAAAATATTACACATTGACCAATTGATTGAATGATAGATATGCTATGCCAACAGTAGATCTTACATCACTTTTCGTGTAAGATATTAACTCCTTTAAAAAATTAAAATAATCTTTTAAAACTGAAAAAAAAACTTTGGGTGGTGTAATGGTTTGTAAGCGAGATTAGCAAAATTTCCCGAGTGAAATCGAGTCTTATTGGGTGCCCCATTCATGTGGCCTTGAGCCACATCAAAGCAAACAAAAAAAAGAAAAGAAAAAGCTTAACAAATTTTAAAATCCCCACCCCACTAATTTTTTTCCCTCGCTATGACCTACGATCAAAAGTCGTTGAGAACAATGAAAAAATAAACAACATAAAAGTAATATTACTTTTAGTATATATATATATATATATATATATATATATATATATATATATATATATATATATTGTGTGTTTATATATATATATATATATATATATATATGCATATATATATATATTTTTTAAATATATATATATATATATATACATGTATGCATATGTATATATACACTTTATCACTATATCTTGAAATAACTTTCTGGCTTATTTTGCTCGATCAAACTCTTATTTAAAAAAAGGCTTTGTTCTCTATCTGCTGCGATGCGTTGGTGGCGGATAGTGTCTGGGGAATCAACGCAAGCCGTGACGTCATTACCTTCTTCGAGACGTTGAACAATCCTGTGGAATGTCTCATTTTTTGACGTCACAAGTCGCAAACCTACATAAGGCAAATTTGAATGACTGTTACTGAAACGTGACATTTAAATAGCTGATATAACAAGTATAAATAAAAAACAAAACAAAAGTAAACAAAACAAAACAAAGCATGAAACCTTTTACAACAATGAAGTAATTTGATTTAAAACAGTATCTTCCGTCTATTTTGATTTTACATACAAAAAAGGAAAAAGGAAAAAAGGAATTTAAAATTACTAGGAACAAATCATGATGTAGAGTAACCGCACTTATTTGTGAAAGAATTCTAATTGTGTAAAGTTTGGTCATGAATAATGTCTAATAACATTTTTTAATGTATAAGGCTAAACTAGGGATAATAAAATGTATGTAAATTGGTATGTTTTTTTAACAGTCGATAATATATATATATATATATATATATATATATATATAAAGAAAAATTGATAACACGGTAATCCAAGTTGAAGGAGAGATTTATTGAGAAGCAAAGTCGGCACTATAGCGTTTCGGTTCTAATGAACCATCATCAGGACTATGAGGGATGATATTAGTAATGTTAAATTAACGATGGATGTTTTAAAAAATGGCTAACTTTTTCTTGTCATAAACGGCCAACTTTTTCTTGTTATACAAATTTTTCCTAGATTTTTATATTTTGCACATTTTTCCTGTTTATACGCATATTAAATATAAATGATTTGAAAACATTTTCTTGATAACATTTTTAAACGAGCCTGAGTTCATTTTTTTGTACACAGTGGTTGGAGAACTAAACATAATGGTCTCCCGACAATCACGTAACCGTTGGTCATGTAAGATTTCGAGAAGAGAGTTCTATTTTTTTTGGTCGCAGACACCAGTTGAATTGGACCCCTCTCTTTCGTCTCCGCTGTTTGTGCAGCACGTGGATGAAAATTATCCTATGTGAATCATTTCACCACACCAGAAAAAAAATGTAATTTTATAACTGCTGCTACCAGCACTACTTGTTCTGTGGAACAACTTTTGTACCTTTTTATAGTTTTGGATTCTTTGCATGCTTTGTAATAATGTGTACGGTATATGTGTATAAATATGTGCCATGTTTGTCCTAATTACCGATATATTGTGTGTTAGGGTTCCTTTTGATAGCCTAATGCATTACGGGAAAAAGTAGTCTCAATGAACACCACACATCCATAAATTCCCCTACACAAGTGAGTTCGAGTCTCATTGGGTGCCCCTTTCATATGGCCTTGTGCCACATCTAAGCAAAAAGCTTAGTAAATTACCACATCCATAAATTCCTCTACAGTTAAATGTTTTCAAGTATTGCTATGTAACAGCAACAATTTAATATCAGTCATTTGTTTGCTCACATTTAAATAGATATACATGATATGTAAGAAATTAAATTGTCAGTAAATTCATTTTCAAATAAGTTAGAAGTAATTTGTTTGCAAACTAGTATTGCTATTGTTTCTACACTGCAAAATGGTTTTAATTATTGCTATCTAACACTCATTATTCTATTCAATATTAATCGGTTGTTTACACGTAGCAAAGTGGTAACAAGAATTGCTCATTCGTTTGCACTCAGTTAGAGGGTTCTAAGTATTGCAATGTACCACTAACAATTCAATTAAACATCAGTCATTTGTTTACACACAGTTAAATGATCAAACAGTTCTATTTCTAACTATTCATGTCATTAGTTTGCTCATAGTTTAATTGTCAAACTATTTCTATTTGACGCATTGGTAGGACCCTATCACTCCGGGTCGGAATGAAACAGAGAGCGATGGCAATGAAGAGGTACTCCGCATTCCCCAAAGCTCCAGTATTACTGGAGCCTTAGCATCAGATTGTTTAGTGTTATATCCAGGACACTCATGGGTGGTGGGGTCTTACCCATCTGCAGAGATGCAGTCGGTGTATTCTACAACCAAAGGCGAGTGGGCTACGGTTGTTTGGTACTCAGAATTAAATCCTACCTTGACTTAGAGATTGAGCGTTTTATTTTGGTACGTATATCCGGAAAACATTTAGTGATCAAACCTGAAGAGAGTGGGGAGAGCACTACTAAACTACATTAAGTTATATAGTCTTTCTTTTTCTTTATTTTTTTTGTATTCCCCCACTACCATAACATCAAATCTTAGTTTGGTTTAGTTTGACTGTTTTATGGTGTATTGACACTTGTGGGTTATTTAATTCAAAATTCTGTTTATACAATATATATATATATGTATACATATATATATATTTTCACTTTCATGAATATATATATATATATATATATATATATTCCTTTTTGGGCATATATATATATATATATATATATATATATATCATATCTCATAATTTCAACGTGGTATTTTAGGGATTTATAATTATTTCTCAATACGTGTTTCAGAGGTCGTGTTGTTTTTTAAGAGACTAATAAAATATTTGTCTTGGGTGTGATTCTTCCAAATACTATTTTTCAGCCAATGGATACTTTGTGTGTATGTATACATTCGTATACATGAATTTTCATTTGTGTTTATATATATATATATATATATATATATATATATATATATATATATATATATATATAAGCCTGTTTCATTAAATAATAAAGACAAATTTTATCTGCATAATTTATCTAAGATCCTTTCAAATTTCCTGATAAGTGTCTTAATTTCAGGTTGGAATTGGTAGATGAATTTCCCAAAATTGTCTCGAGCGTTTTCGGACCCTTCATAGGCCATCATCAAAGGTTTCTTGCTTGTGTAAGCTAATAGAAAATTCGCTGGAATAGGTGTGCTGAATGTCAGGCGATTGTTTTGAGGGAAATTACTGCTTCATCCATATTTCAGTTCTGTCTTGGTAAATACGGCTTCATTCTCAATGATTTTAGGACACATCTCGTATAATTATACGAATAAAAAAATCTCGATGTGCTAGTACGATTCTGGGTATAGATTCAGAATCAACAAACCTGATTTCGTCTAGTTAGCATCATTTGTCTGGGAAGCAGACAATTTCTTTTTTTTTTTCTATCCCCCACCTCACCAGTATAATCAATACTGGCATTTTGATCGGACATAGTTCAATTAATTTTCCCTTTCTATTCCGTCCGCGTTCATGTCTATGACTGACTGTTTTCCACAATTTTACTTATACGTACTTATAAAGCTTCCTCCTGAAGAGCGAGCTGTGTAGAATTCTCCGACTGCACCTCTCCAAAGAGGTAAGACCCTGTGAGTAAAAAAAAGAAAAAAAAAAAAAAAGAAAAAAGAAATTAAAAAAATAATAAATAAAAAGGAGGACGTGAAATCCACGCATACCTGGCAGCAAGAAGAAATTCTTTCTCAGTAAGCAGTGACCACTTCAACTGGAAAGACCAACTCCTCTCTGCTACTGGTGGGGAAGAGCATATGACGTCTGAGTCATGGTTTAACGGCACGCTAGCTCTCCTGCCTGTTGTAGCCTGTGCTGAACCTGCCGACCGGATACACGAAACTTTAGACTTATAACTCTCTAAAAATGTCTCTATTTCAACAACTTGTCTGGGAGATATGACTATTTCTACTGGTACAAGATAATGTTCCTTACACAAAATAGTCGCTAAACCCTACAATAAACTTTGTGTAAAAAGATATCCTTGTCTCTTTCCTTCTGTCCTAATTCTCTTGCAGCTTCCCACAGATAGAGAAGACAACAAGTGAAAGAAGTAAGGAGAAGAAAAAGGAAACAGATATGAAACTCAGAATCATCCCAATAGAACCCAAGCGACAACGACGACCTACATCACTTGCCCAGTCGGCTAGAGCTGTGGAATACATCGACTACTTCTCTGCAAAGGGGTAAGACAGCCCCAATGAGTGTCCTCGATATGACTAAACAATCTGATGGTGAGTCTCCTGAAATGCTGGGGCTTTGGGAAATTCAGAGTACCGCTTCATTGCCGTCGCTCCCAGGTCTACTCGGGCCTGGAGTAGTAGCACCTGATAGAGTCCTATCTATGGATCAAATAAAACTAAAATGCGCACTTATGCTAAACTGAATTGTTCGAAATAGAACTGTTTTGACATTATCTCATTTAACTGTGTGTAAACCAAAACTATACGTATACTAAACTGAATTGTTTGAATTAGAACTGTTTGACTAAACTGAATAGCTTGAAATAGAAATGTTTTTGACAATTAAACTGTACTTATGCTAAACTGAATTGTTTGAAATCATCATCATCATCATCATCATCTCGTGCCGCCAACACGGAGATCCTTAACCATCTCTCGCCACTTCTCCTTATCGTTCATCGTCTCTGGCAGGTCTTCGGGGCTACATCCCGTATCCCCACAGAGCTGCTGTATGTATGTTCGAGCTGGTCGTCCTGCCATTTGCTCGGTCATATGTGGGGGTCCATAGGAGTACATCACTTATGAGCTCGTCCCTTCTTCTCCAGCAGTGTCCTGCATGTCTTGGATAGTTTTCGTGATGGGAGGTAGGTGGCCGTATTGTTGGTGCTTTGTGGGGTGTTGCTTCCAGGAATTGTTCAATATTGCTCGCAGCATTCTTGTGTAATTGCCGTTTATCTTTTTCTCCAGCCGTTTTGTTAGCGTCTAAGTAATGCATCCATATAGCAGCATCGACACGGCCGCTGCCTGGAAGAAACTGCGTTTCATTTTATCGGTCAGGTCTGAATTCCATATGATCGATAGCTTATCGATAGCTGTCCATGCCTTCGTTAGTCGCGTATCGAAGTCTTTTTCGGTTGATGAGACACTGCTTCCTAGGTAGGTCAACTTGTCTACCAGTTTCAGAGAGGTTCCGTCTAGTGTGGAAATGTCGCCTGTTTGATTAAAGCACATGTATTTAGTTTTGTATGCATTGACATGGAGGCCAATACCCGCGGCGGCTTGTTCCAAACAATGTAATAGTGTTTTGGCATGGTTGGGTGTATTTGCCAGAATCGCTATGTCATTGGCGTAGTCGGCGTCGGTAATTGTTTTTGCGGGGTACCTTCTGCTTCTTTTGAAATAGAACTATTCGTTTGTTTAAAAATGGACTTTGCATTAAATAATCTACAAAAGCTGATGTGCCATAAAACCCAAACTAACAAACAAACAAACAGACCCACACCACGAACAAATAACAAACCTTCTGGTCCCTATAACCCCCTTCCCTAACAATTGTCCTGAGTATGAAACTAAACTGCATCTACTGGTAAAGATCTAGTTCTCTAGCTTTGGGGGAATGTGGAGTATCTCTTTATTACAATTACTACCACGTCTATTTTGACAGAGAGTGGTAGTGTCTGTTAGAGTTCAATCTATGAGTCAAATAGAACTGTTCAATCGTTTATTAATCACTGTTTTTATTGGTTATTTGAAACCAAATAACTGCGTGAAGATTATTTATATTCCAAAGGCATACTTGATGAATAAGATCAAATTGTGGTTACTTGTAACCAATTAACTGTGAGCAAACGAAAGATTAATATTAAATAGAAATATTAGTGTTTGTTATGGACTTACAAACACAGAACAGAATGATATACAAAACAACTTGAACTGAAATGAATAAAAATGTGTATTGTAAAAGGTTACATAATTAAAAATTTTCTTTCGTAGTTGTCCTCAAATGCCTTACTTGTTGTATGTGCGTGTATTGTTTTCTTTGTTCTGAGAAGTTCTGTGTTGAGAAAAGCATTCGAATTGATCAAACTTTGAATTTCATGGAATAAAAATTATCAGAGCCATTCTGGTCGATGTATAGTTTTACTACTGGTCTCTTACTCCTTATTCGTTCTCTGACAGGGGGAAATTGGAAATTTGTTCCCTACAGTTGTAAACTGATTTTTGGCGTCAGCTGAAAACCTATTTTTAGCTTGATGAAATATCGTAGTTTTTGCCATCGGCTGAAAAAAAAAAAATAGTTTAGTATGATGAAATATCGTAACTTTTTTTTCCATCATGGAACCATTACTTGTTAAATAGCAATTGTTTAAATTTAGTTACTCCCCTGAACGAGAGAAGTAACCAAAGGACAAACAGTTTAATAATTTCGATGCATTGAAGAAATTGTAAATAGCGATCAGCGCTTATTTTCAGCGAGCTGTTATAGAGGCTACTCTTACCCTGACCGGCAGAAATGGCGCCACCGAGCTCCACCCTCGGGAAATAAGCAGCCTTTCAGTATGAAGCGGCAATAACTTTGAATTGTATTTTTGGGCATCTGTGATTTATCTTGATTTATTCTATGTATCCGTTAGCACAATGGCAGATTATTTTCATTCCACTGTCTCTACTAAGACGATATCTCGTATCAGTTCATTTGACCTTGTAATATCCCTTGCTTGCCTGTTCTGCTGAAACAGCGTATATAACTTTTGAACTATCTAATTCAGGGATTGATCTCACCACCATCCCTCAAATAGATACATCTTAATCGTAGAGGAAACAGACAGCAAAGATGAGTACACGAATTAGAGTAACCAAACTGTTAAAACAAAAATTAACATTGGTAAATAAAGTTTTACTACTACCAACAGTAAATAAATTCATTATGTGTGGCTGGGATTAACCGACTGATTTTAACGGCATGTCAACCTATCTAGGGTTATTCTATGCCTCGTGGTTAGGAAATCATATTACATTGTATATTTATATTTTTTATGAAGTTGTTTTTTATTTATCTGAAGTTATTCCTATCTAATACAAATAATTTCCACACAGTTATATTGTTTCAAGTATTCCTATCTAATACAAATAATTTACACATTGTTATATGGTTTCAAGTATTCAAATCTAATAGAAATCATTTGCACAAAGTAGCATGGTTTCAAGTATTCCTTTATAATACAGATAATTCGTCTACAGTTTCAAAGTTTCGAGTATTCCAATCTAATACTAATAATTATATGGTTTCAAGTAATTATTTCTATTTAATAACATTAATAGTCATTTGTTTGCACACAGTTATCAGATACTGGGAAAAAAACACAGGCGGATTGTATGGCAACGTAAAACTGATCGCAATTAAACGTTTCATTTAAATGAATGAAATAAACACAATTGGAATTTGCCTGCGTCCATCATCGGATGTTCTCGTTGGAAATGGATCCGAGTAATCAAATTCAAATCCTGGACAAGGATATTTGCATTTTTCATTGCTCTAATACGCCACACACACATGCACACACACACACACACACACACACACATATATATATATATATTTGATTAAACAATATAGACACCCTTTGTGTACGCATTTTTGCATTTATCCTTTCGAGCCACCGTATCGATTTTATGGAATCTGGCGGGAATTGGTTAATAAACTTCCCATGATTAATTGGTTCCCAAGTACTTTCTAGGCCATCATCAGGGGTGTTTATATGTTGTGTGAGCCTCACCGTTATTAATACTGAGAGATTTCGCTGCCAGAGAGGCTGATCAATATCGGTCTGCACCTCTCCAGGTGCTGGGTAGCATTTCGGCCGGTCGTGTTATCTGCGGCACGGATCTGGCCAAGTGTGTCTCGGTACATGAAGATTTCCTTCAGCAGAATAGCCTTCCCACCAGGCTTTTACCCCCTTCGGGGGGGGTTTAATCGCCCCTAATAAGGAGAATGCCGACGGGGCTGTAGGCATTTTTGGGAATGCCAGGCGCGTGTGGGCTCCGGCCCTGCACGGAACCACCTAAAAATGCCTTGTGCCACACTTGCCCGTTAGTAGGGGCGAGCAACAAATACCGCAGATCAATATCGGTGTTATCCGAACAGGATGAGACTTCTTACCTTTTCTATGTAACTCTATCTTTCTTGTGTAATATAATCTGTTATCTAATATCTGTGTTTGCGTTTTCATTAGTGACCCTTTCCGGGGCCACAACATTATATAGCAAAAGTGATGTGACCTTTGCATGTACATTATTATTTTGTAAGAATTGAGCGGTTATTATTTATATTGGTGTATTGCTGTAGGGTTTATTTTTAAATTTGGTTCTATTAATAACAAGAGTAGCTAAAGACATTTAAGCACATTAGTACTGAATTCGAAATTGATTCTATTGAGTTTAGGTATTTTCATTCTGATGTGGAGCGCTTCGAGTTTCTGTAAATATTCGCTTGTTATTTGTTGTTCTAATATTGTGTTTTCGATAAGAATGGCGATGGCCCAATATCGGACAGAAAATACTAGGAACCAATTGATTATGAGAGGTTCATTAACCAATTCTCGCCGGATACTATAAAACCGATGCGGCGACTCGAAAGGATAAATACAAAAATATGGAGACAAAGGATGTCAATATTGTTTAATTAAATATGTATTGACGAAGAAACACTGCATACACACACACACACACACACACATATATATATATATATATAAGTAAAGCTGACAATCGTAGTAGAGGGCGACCCGAAGGCTCCCTTTTCAATAGCTACCACACCGAGGTGTAGGGGAGGGTGCTATTCCTTTCCCTGGATTGCTCCACATTACCCTTGATACGTACCTTATATTGCTGAGTGTTAAGCAAGGAGGTATCAAGTACCATTTTTAAAGTCTTTGGTATGACGTGACCTGAGATTGAACCCAGGCCTCCCGGACCATTGGCGTGCCAACCCTTCTACACGATCAGGATGTGACGCAAGGTTATTTTTCACTGTGTTTAACAGCCATGAATTCAGAGTATTCCGGAAGCTATACCAAAGTTAAAGAGTCAGTCTACCCTACTATACACCGATAGCTGGAAACAGAATAGTTGGATACATGCCTCTTGCAAGGGTATTTGCGCACTATGAAATGCAAACAGCTTTGTCCAGGATTTGAATTCGGGTGATCGTGTTCATTTCCAAACACGATAACCGTTACACTATAGGCGCCTCCACTATTATACTACGTTAGCCCAGTACGTATGCCTGCTCATTGTTCGAACTAGACCTGAGAGTCTAGTGCTACGCAATGCTTGTCAAGGACGTTATCGCCCACCTGAAGGTGACCCAGTCGAAGTCAGGAGCCATTCGGCCTCAGTAATTGTCACTGCCTCCCACCAGACATGACTTGATACAAAGTCAATGGCTCAAAGGTCACCTTATAGTGGAGGTTAAGGGAGGGGAGGTCGGACGTGACCCGGGGCCAGAGCACTGCCGGTCGATGCTGGTCATCGGCTCACTTAGTGCAATGTGAGCTAGATAAACCTGCAGCTGGACAAAGCTGGTCATCGGCTCACTTAGTGCAATGTGAACCTGATGAACCTGCAGCTGGACAAAGCTGGTCATCGGCTCACTGTGAGCCTGATGAGCCTAGCGGGACATGGATTCAATCAACGTGAGTCCACGCACGGATGCCAGATTATAGCTTAAACTGGAACAAGGGGTCCAGCGTTATACAATGCCTGTTCATGGCCTACTCGAAGGTGTCCCAGCCGAAGCCGGAAGCCATTCAGCTTCGAATGTGTCCTTGACCTTGAGAAACGTGTTAGAAGAGAGATACCTCTCCTCTTTTGAAATATTTTAGTACATGTTTGTTTCTGACGGATATATCACTCGACCGAAACAGTTCAAGCCGTGATTTTTAATATCATGTTAATTGATGCGCTGATTCGTTGTGCATTGATACACAACGTGTTTGATTTGAGAGCCACACAGATGAACGTGCAACGTAGTCTTTCAAGACCGTATACTTAACGAGTTTGAATTGGGCCATAATGTCACAGAAGTAACTAAAAACATTTGTTGCATGAAAGATGGAAATGCAGTTGATCTCAGTACAATCACCATACAGTTCAAGAATTTTCGGTTGGGTTGCAAGAACCTCTATAATCACACAATGTCAGGTAGGCCTAAAAGCGTGGATATTTTTAACCAAACCCTAAGCTATAGAGGTAAATGCGGTGAGTAGCACTCGGAGAGTATCAGGCGAGCTCGGCATCTCTCAGTCCTGTGCGGCTGGTTACCTTCAAGATTTCCTCGGCAAAAGTATTGGAAGTTCTTGAATTGAGCCTCACATTACCAAAATAGTGTAAAACCTTTAAGTCACCATAGTAATATCGCAAATAAATATATAAATGACCTTTTTTTTTTTTTTACTTTACTCAATATGTAGCACTTTTTGTTTTGTTGTTGTGGGGTGTAAAATGTGCAAATAAAATACTTGATTGAAGGGATGATTTTGGGTAAATGTCTATTTGCACACTCAAACACATCGGTCAATGAAGTTGACAGAGTTTAGATATCGTAGAGATGCCTCGTTTCCCGCGCGAAGTTGAGCCTTAACCGACATATTTTTAGGTGCGTTCACAATGTTATGTTTGCTTATTTGGTCTAAATGCATATCAAACCTTGATTGTTATTTAATACGAAATCCAGTTTTTTAATATATATGATTAGGAAACAACGAAGTGTTTGTTGGTAACTTTATTTTTAAACGAATAAGACGCTCATTTTGTTTGAGAGCAGTTAAATGGTTTCAAGTATTGCTATCTAACATTAATAATTCTATTTATGAAGTATTCCAATTAAATTCAATATTAATCATTTGTTTGCATACGGTTAAATGGTTTCATATATTGCTATTTAATACAAATAATTCTATTAATTAAATGCTTTTAAGTAATGCTATCAAACATTAATAATCCAATTCAACATCATTTATTTGCGCATGGATGAATGGTTTTAAGCTAAGCTATTTAATATTATTAACACTATTCATCAAGCATTACCATCTAATTTAATATTGATCATTTGTTTGCATACAATTCAACATTATTCATTCGTTTGAATTCAGTTAAGCTGTTTCAAATGTTGCTATCTAATAAAAATAATTCTATTTAATATCAATCATTTGTTTGCACACAGTTAACCAGGTTCATGAATTGCTATGTAATACTAATAATTCTGTTTAATATTATTCATTCATTAAAACACAATTGAATTATTTCAGATGAGACTCTAACGCATACTACAACACCGGGTCAGAGTGGATTTGGGAGTAATGGCAATAAAGCAATACTTGAGATTTCCCAGAGCTCCAGGACTGGACCCTTACAATCAGATGGTTTAGTTTCATATCCAGGACATTTGTTGATGGGGCGGTGTCTTACAATTTTGAAGAGATCCATTCGGAGTATTCTACTGCCCCAGCCTACAAGGCGGGTTCAGAAAGCGCGTCAGCTGAGTATCAATGTTTGTTTGTGTACGTCGGAGTATGACAACGTACACGGGACAGGTTGATTTCTTTTTCCGTATTCTGCCGACATGTTCATGGTAAATTAAATAGCCTGATCGAGTTGTAAGTGTGCAAAGTGTTGTATAATTAAGGTATTGATTTTTTTTATATCAATCATTTTTCGTTAATTATATTTTATTATTTAGTTTGGTAAGGCTTTGAACTACTCGGTGTCTCTTAGTTCAGGTGCATTACTCAGATGGTGCACTCTTACACCTGCATGGAAAGGATATGACAACGATAATCTGTCATAATAAAACCCCAGACAGAAAATAAGGCTGGACGGCCGTTTGAGAGAATTGAGTGGGTGGTTGACGTCGTACCCCGAAGAGATGGTCCTGAGAATTTAAGGATTTTGAAAAGGTGGTTAGTTGACGTTAGGCCGTTGAAGCGCGTGGCTGGACTTTTCGGATCTGATCAAATCAGATCAGTTTGGGTCTCTACCAGCAGAGATGAGTTGAGATCTTAAACACCACAAGATGTGCCACGTGTTGGGGAATGTTAGCATAGGCCCTTAAGAAATGTATCTCTCTCCTCGTGCCGCCAAGGACTGAAGACAGAAAGAAATAAACTCGTTCTACCGCCTGTATTTGTATTATTATTATTATTATTGATATCATTATGGCTATACAACAAAAGTAGTCGTCACCTTGGTTTCATTGTGTTTTATAGCATATTAATCCTTGTGGCTAATTTGATGCCAAATCCTGTTTAAGTATATATATATATATATATGTGTGTGTGGGGGGGTGGGGGTGTGTGTGGGGGGGTGTATGAGTTGTAGGTGAAATTTTTTTTAAGAGCCAGAGCTCATTTGCTTTGCATTAAGTTAAATAGTTTGAAGTAGTCTGATCAAATACTGATAATTCAATTAACTATTAATCATTTGTTTGCACATAGTAAAATTTTTTTTCAGGTAATTTTATTCAGTTTAATATTAATACTTTGTTTGGACGAGATTAAATGATTTAAAAATGGTATTTATTGTCTGTACATAGTAAAGTGTTTTCAAGCTATTTATTGTTTGTGTACAGTTATATCGTTACAGATATTACTATTACTCCGGGTCAAAGAGGACCTGCGAGTCTTGACAATGATAGGGTACTCCATAATCCTCAAAGCTCCAGGACTATCAGATGGTTTAGGGTCATACTCAGGACACTCGTTAGTGGAGGAATCTTACTCTTATGAAAAGATGTAGTCAGCGTATTTTACAGCCCCAGCAGACTAGGCAGCGTTTCTATAGAGTTTTCTTATTATGGTCGTAATTCTGACTGGAAAGCTCCGTGATCATTAAACTCCTGAATAGATTGGACTCTATGTTAAATTTTAAGGTGATTCCTATTAGCTGGATCCTATTGGATTAAGATGGAAATGATAGAGCTGACTCGACAGCCAGATCAAATTCAAGTTTCCATATACTGACTTAAAACCTAAAATTAGTAGTTTCCTTCACAAAAATGGCTGCAACAAAACATCCACAATAAACTCTTCTAAATCAACCCTGCTCGGGAAAACTGAGAAGCAACATTTAAAAAATCCAGAAAAGACCAAGTTACAATATCTCGATTACGCATTGGTCTCACATGACATACGCGTTCCCTTATATTCAAACAAGAATAACAGTTACAGTGAATATAATAGCGTAACTGGAGTTCGAACTCACTACGATATCACCGTCCAGCATGTTACCCTCTCCGCCACTTGAACTCTCTACACTACAAATGTTTGTCGTAATCTTGTTACCCTTTGGACAAAAAATTATAACCCCAAAAGATATACAATTAACTATTAACCCAACTAATTGAAATATAGATAGTTAGGAAGATTGGCTTGCGGTTTGAGTGTTCACCAATGGCCCGGGAGACCTGGGTTCAATCCCAGGTCGAGTCATACCAAAGACTCAAAAAATGGTACTTGATGCCTCCTTGCTTAACACTCAGCATTATAAGGTGCGGATCAAGGGTAAAGTAGAGCCATCCAGGGAAGGAGTAGCGCCCTCCCCTACATCTTGGTGTAGTAGCTATCGAAAAGGGAGCCTTCGGGTTACCCTCGACTATGGTCGCCAACTTTACTTTACCTGTCTTGGCAACCAGTCTAGGAGAAGGAACTAGCTTTAAACTGTTTAAACAAGAGTAACATTTACTGTGTATAGCATATGAAATCCCCAACAATGTTAAACACCATCGCAAGGAAAGTGGTGTTTTCGTTCTCATCAAAAAAAAAAATTTTAATGCAAATAATATGAAAGATCTGTTTGAAAATATCAACATAGATGAAATTTCATTCTTCTAGGCATATGGCTCAGTCAGTTGAGGCTGCAGAACACACTGACTGCATCTCTGCAGAGGAGTAAGACTCCACCAACGAGTTTCCTGGACATGACACAAAACAATCTGTAATGTAGGAGCTTTAGGGAATGTGGAGTACCCATTTATTGCCATCGTTCCCAGGTCCACTCTGGACCGGATTGATAGCACATGATAGGGTCCTATCTTTGGGTCAAATAGAACTATGTGTGTACTTATGCTCGTCTGAATTGTTTGAAAAAGAACAGTTTTCACATTTAAACTGCGTGCTTATGCGAAACTATATTGTTTCAAATAGAACTATTTTTACATTTAAACTGCGTACTTATGCTAAACTAAATTGCTTGAAATAGAACTGTCTTTACATTTAAACTGCGTACTTATGCGAAACTGAATTGTCTGAAATAAAACTGTCTTGACATTTAACTGTGGGTAAACAAAAATCTGTATTTATGGTGAATTGAATTGTTGGTTGGTTGGTTGATTGGATTTAATGGCATATCAACCTCTATAAGTTATTTAATGCCAGAGCCTTTTTACACATATATTGTATAAATGATTTGTAAACGCATATTTTTAGGTTGTTGATGGTTGGGTTTTATGGCAAATTAACCTCTTAAGGGTCATTGAGTGTCAAATTCTGATATGTATGTGTATATATATATATATATAGAAATGAATATTAATTGTAAATCAATAGTCCCGAATTAGTGTTTTAAAATAGGTCAAAGCTTTTTGTTTGTCGACTTAATGGTCAAAGTTGTTGGTAACATAGTCTATATCTTTAATAGGAGGCCAATTATTTTTAAGAAGTTGATTATGTTTTGGGGAGCATTTAAAAAAAAATAGTTCCTTCATGCTGTTCGTCTTATAAAACGCTTTCCTGGTGTGGTTGAATTATGAGCACCCTGAATTGTTTGAAGTAAAACTGTCTTTATGCATAAAAATTGATTTGGCATTAAATAACCGACAATGGTTGATGTGCCATAAAACCAAACCAAACGAAACCAGTCTACTTGTCATATCAACCTTCGTGGGTTATTTCATGCCGAATCCCATTTTTGAAGCAGAACAGTAGTGGTATTATTTAACCCAGCGGAGGAGAGGATAAGGAGGTTCATACCTTTCCCAAGAGCATTAGTTCAAAAGAGATCGTAATAGCACAACTGGAGTTTGAAGTACCGTATTACGATATCACAGTCGATCACTTTAGCCACTACGTCTCCAGAACATTTCTTTGTGCCAATGAGAAATAGGAATCATGTTCACTTGAAATTATTTTCATTGATAGAATTTCTTCCATAACAGTTCTCGAAGCTCTTTATATCGATAATCTATTGACTGCTGGAGTCAATGAAGTACATTAAATGAACAGTTTGATAATTTTCAAATGATAAACAAATCATATTTTGTGGAGGTGCCCGTGGTGTTCGTGGAGGTGCCCGTGGTGTAATGGTTATCGTCGCAGGAAATGGACACGGCGACACAAGTTCAAATCCTAGACGAGACTGATTGCATTTCACATAGCACTAATACCTTTGGGAAAGGTATGAATCCAGTTATTCTCCCTGCAGCTATGGGTAAATAGTAGGGCAGACTAGGTTCTTCAGCCTTGGTAAGGCAACTAGTCTAGGAGAAGGAAAAACTCTGAATTAAAACCTGTTAAACTCCGCTTAAAAATTGACCTTGTGTCATATCCTGCCCGGTGGGGTTGGTAAATATGATAAACAAATAATATTTGTACTTGAATTCAAATGGAAATTGAACACCTGCTGTCATAAGTTGGATAAATCCAACACCCTCAGAAAAGGGCCGGGGGTACGAGAGTAAAACGTCGTATATAAGTTAAAAAAAAAGCAACCAAAACCAAAACAAAAAGAAAAGAGAAAAAAATAGATGAAAGCAAACGAAGGAAATGGTCCAAGAAAAAAAAAAAATGAATGTATTGTTATGAACGCAAATTCTTCGTTTGCCCTTTTCTCACATTGGTAAGACCTGCTATGTTGGAGGAACGATAAGAGTCGTTGAAATGACATTTGCCTTAAAAAGAAAGTGGACAATTCATCAGGGAACACTGGAAAAAGATCTTTTAAAAGACAGTACCAAACAAAATAAACGATCTTCGAGTTATTTATTAGAAAGCAAAATTAACATATAGTTAAAATGAAATAAAAACTCCTAACAACAAAAAAGTGAAAATATATACATACAACGTACGTGTGTCGCTCAAAAAAGTTTTAAGCCATCCACAGAAAGTAGAGCCATAGCTCTAAAAAAACTAATTCAGATTTTTGCTTTATTTTCTCTACAGCTGAGGTCCATACAAAGTTAAGAGGTTTTTATCATTAAGGGTTTTCGGACTATTGTCATCTTTATTGTTATTTCCACAACATTTCGGCCGATATGTCCTCCGGCCTTCTGCAAGTGTTTGTCGAACTCAGGAACCTACACGGAACTTCGAATTACGTCCATAATTGAATCCATGGGCGTCGCCTGTTCTGATTCCGTTAGCCATAACCGGGTACAAATGGCAAGTATTCCTGTATTGTTACTCGTCTGCAGTTTGGATTGAACTTGCAACCTCCAGATGATTGTCTTCTGAGAAGCTTAGGGAACCAATGCCTATAAATGTTACGCTATGTGTCCAGTAGGACACATAAAGATGAAGACATTTGTCCGAAAACCCTTTATGATAAAAATCATCAAGCTTCGTCTCAGAAATTCAGACAACTAAGTTAAGAGGTGTACGACCAATCTAAAATCTTGCTGAGGAATAAAACTTTTAAAAAGACCTTCATATATATATATATATATATATATATATATATATATATATATATATATATATTCTAGGCTTGTTCAAAAAGTTCTAAGGATCATCAAGAAGGTGTTGGAGAGTCAAAAGTATCCCGGAAATGTCAACCGTTTTCAGCTTGTTCTCTGACGACAGCATTTTTGGGACCCATCTGGGCAGATTGCTGGCTCATCCATAAGATCACAGAGAAAAATGCTCAACTATGGCTCTTCTTTCTGCCTAAAGCTTAGAACTTTTTAAACGACTTGCGTACGTTATTTCCAAACCTCGATGCATAAAATAACACCAAACCAACCAACCTCTCAAACATTCTCTCAATTTAGGGTAAATAGTGTTAAATTAAGAACCATGAGCGGGAATACAAGTTATTTATAGAATGCCTCTTACAGTCAGTGAATATATTTTTCCACTTTTGACGCAATAAAGTAATAAGTCACTGTTATTTTTATCCTTACCGACTTTTTATTAAGTTGTGGAAAAAAGTAGAATTAAAATAACGGACATTGTCCTCTTGATTTCATCGGAAATTTTACTTCGTTGATGTAGGCGGGAGGAAATTCCAGTTAATCATCATGTGTTAAATCCTTATAAAAGGAATCACGTAATTATTTTAAGCTTCAACACGGAAAATGACAAATCCGACTGGCTATCAGGATATCCGTCTAAACACAGATTTCAAATTTTATTTGTAACCGAAACTCATCTAACATTTTTGCAGTTCCTTCAAATAATAACAATTTCTATTATTTTGTTTTAAGGTTTAATTTCATTTTAATTTCCAATACTGCTAGCATAATAATAACACACACATACACACACACACACACACACACACACACACACACACACACACATATATATATATATATATATATATATATATATATATATATATATATATATATATATATATATGCCCGTGGTGTAATGTTTATCATCGTAGGAAATAGACACGGCGACACGAGTTCAAATCCTAGATGAGACTGATTGCGATTCTCATAGCACTAATACCCTTGGGAAAGGTACGAATCCAATTATTCTCCCTCCAGCTATAGGTAAATACTAGGGCAGACTGATTTCTTCACCTTTGGTGACGCAACTAGTCTAGGAGAAGGAAAACTCTGAATTCAAACCTGTTAAACTCCGTTTAAAAATTGACCTTGAGTCATATCTTGCCTGAGAGAAGGGGTTGGTAAATACGTATATATATACATGTATATGTAGATATATGTCTACATATATATATATATATATATATATATATATATATATATGCGTATTCATGTATATACATGTGTATATGTATACATATGTATACTTACATGTGTATATATTTATATTTGCAAACATGTATATATATGTATACATATATGTGTATACATATATATGTATGTATATATGTATATGTATGTATATATATATATATATATATGTATATGGATACATATATGTATATATATGTATATATAAACGTTTATATGTATACATATGTAAAAATATGTCTAAATATGTATATATGTGTATGTATACATGAGTATATATATATATATATATATATATATATATATATATATATTTAAAAAATAAAGTGACACTACCGCTTAGCATCACCTTGGTGATAAAAAGAAGCTTCTCTCAAAATGAAATAATAATTTAATTTAAACGCTAAACAACTTTAATTTACAAATAGTATATATATTACCTTGATATTGGTTCTGACAAGAACCGAAACTATTTGGTATAACACAAACAGCTTCTTTGAAGAAACCATCAACAGATTTCATGATTGTAACATAATGACAAAACATAAGGACTCTTGAAAAAAAGAAAACAAATTTCAAAACAACAAGAATTCGATTTTATTTAATCAAACCTGTTTAAATGCACTTATATATATATATATATATATATATATATATATATGTGTGTGTGTGTGTGTGTGTGTGTGTGTGTGTATGTGTGTGTGTGTGTTTGTATGTATGTGTGTATGTATGTATATGTATATAAATGTGCGTGTTCTATTAAAAATAGGTGACAAGAATTTGGTGTTTAGCTTTTTTTCCGTTTTTTCGCGTTGGCGAATGAGATGTTGTAACTGTCAATATAATCTGAATACGGCTACTTCCGACCATCTTTGGTCATTTTTTAGGACGTATGTTGTAGAGCACTGATTTAGTTGTGTTCCTGGTATTTTTAGGTAGGCGTTTTTTTATGTCGATGCGTATACACCATTGGCGCTGATTTGAAGGAGTTATATATATATATATATATATATATATATATATATATTGAAATCCTCCACAGGATCATCATGGGACATAAGGTCTATTTTTAAGCAGAGTTTAACAGGTTTGAGTTCAGAGTTTTCTCTCTCTAGATTCATTGCCATACCAAGCTTAACGTACCCCGTCTGTCCCACGAATTACCTATAGCTGGAGGGAAAAGTTGTATTCATTTCTTTCTTAAGGGTTTTATCGCTTTGTAAAATGCAAACTGCCACGTCCAGGATTTAAACTGGATTCCACTGCCTGCGTCAATAACCGTTTGGCCACGATCATCTCATCATGTAACATATAACTGGCTGCAAAAACCATTTCAAAACAAATAAAAATATATGTTATGACAAACATACAATCAACGCGATTCCTAAACATTTAGGCATGAAACTACCCAAGGTGAGTTGACATGCCGTTAAACTTAATGAAGCAAACATATCTTCGTTTGGGGTAACAGATTACGGGAATTAGCTTGTGATAGTACTACTCTACTACAACCATCGTTCAGTCTGTAATAATTGCATAAGTATTCAATATAGCCATTGTTATTTATGACAACGTATCTATCTCATTCTATTCGTATCTATCTATCTATCTATCTATCTATCTATCTATCTATCTATCTATCTATCCCAGTTTCTTCGTATCTATTTATATATCAATCTTCGAAACTATATATATCTGTGCTTTACTTTTGGACCCCCCCTAATACACACACACACACACACACATATATATATATATGTATGTATGTATCTATGTATGTACTTAAGCGTCGATCTTGAGGGGCTTTTGAATAAAGCCATAGCTTGAAGAGGGTATACCACTCTACCATGACTATCTTTAAATCAAAATAGACATCGTTGACTTTTACAAGGTATCTATCCCATTCTACTAATATCTATCTATCTATCTATCTATCTATCTATCTATCTATCTATCTATGTCAAGCTATTCTTGTCTCTCCATGAAGATGTCTGAGCTTTACTTTTGGATCGCCCTTATGTATATGTTTTATCTCTCTTTTCTTTCTTAGGACCAACGAAAAAAGAAAAATAATATATATATATATATATATATATATATATATATATATATATATATATATATATATAATTTTCATATATATATTTTTTACATTTTTGATTTATAATTTTTAATTGACTCTCAAACTTCTCTCAATATTTTCACCGATTTAAAAATAAAATCTGCACTATTTTAAATTATAGGTAATTTTTTTAAAAAGAAGAATTATAAACATTAGGTTTGATAATATATAATGATATTTAAACAATTAAAGAGTTTATTTATTTATTTGATTAAAAAATCGAGATTAAAAAATCTTTTAAATACTCTTCTCGCCGAAAGCAATGTAAAACTATGTAACTTATAGTCAAATACACAATTGTATTTTTTCTTTCTCTACATCTGAACAGGGTCATTTTATAGACCCGAAATAAACCTATGATGAAACTACATAATTGAATTTTTTTATTTCAATTATATATGTCTTTATATATGTTTATGTGTTGATCGTGAGTGTTTTTTGAATAAGGCCATAGACTAAAGAGGCTTCCATTGTTAAGAAGAAGGAAATATTGGAAGCTTAAAATGATCTGAGTCAACCAAACGTGTGTCATTTTCCTGAAAGATCATGCAAGCCGACACTCAAGCAAATCAGATCAGCAGAGGATCAAATAATTAGATTCGAATATTTTACCATATTCCCCAAACTCATTTATTTTACCATATTCCCCTAACTCATTTATTTTACTTGCTGAAGATTTCCATTTTATTAAATTATTGGAAATACTTTCTACGCAAGAAAAGCCTTAAAACAAAAGATCAAAACTGCATTATCAAAATTCTTTTGGTTTTGAATCCGTTTTCATCATATCAATTTTCCTGATAGTAAATATATTGAGACAAAGTAAGCATTTTGTACGTTTAAACGCTTTACCCGCCAAAACAACATAACTTTCCAAATATGTTAATTATATATATATATATATTGTTGTGTTCTGGTTAGTGAACACGAGTAGTAGTAATAATAAGACAAACCACGATATGTGAGGAAAATAGTTATATTTACAGGAAAGAGTATTTACAAGAGAGAGACTGATAGTAATAAGAACAAAGGATTAGTGATAGAGTAAGGATATACTTCAACAATAGGAACGGCTCTTTTGGTCTGACTCGTACGCTTATTCCCAGACTGATCTCCGCTACTGCCATATATGGCAGATAGAACAGCTCATTATGCTGAAAAGGTAGGTGATACCCAACATATATATATATATATATACGCACTTTATATATATATATATATATATATATCGTCATCCACAGACAGATCTGTTTCGTTCTATCAGAACTCATCAGTGTGGCTAGACAGTATCTCCCCGTAGCTGGGATCGAAACCCGGTTGACTGAAACACCAAGCCAAAGCTTCTAACCATTTAGCTACGAGGAGAAATTAGCTACGAAGTAGATTTTTAAACGGTTATGAATCACAATTAGTATTGTTTACATACATCCGTTCAAACGGCCGCTGAGATCTCAATTCAAATACGAAGAGACTTGCAAAGGCGCTAATGGCAACACGACTACTTCTTCGCTAGAGAACTCAACCCTACGGGGGTAGGGGAGTATATATGCGTGCGTCTGAAACCATTTGACTATGGCAAATAAAAAGTGTTAGTATTAGATAGCGATAACTGAAACCGTTTAACAGTGTGCAAACGAATTAATAATGTTGAATAGAATAATTAGTTTTAGATAGAAATACTTAAAGCCATTTAGTATCATGGATATGACATTAAACTGCATCTGATGTTGAGGCTCCAGTCTTAGAAGTTGGGGAGTGTAAAGCACTCTCTCATTACTCTCAGGTCCACTCTAACCCGGAGTGGTAGTGCATGTCAGGGTCCCATCTATAGGTTAAATAAAACTATTCAATCTTTTACTAGGGATTATCATTAACATTCAATAGATCTTTTTTTTGTTAAATAGTAATACTAGAAACCATTTAATTGTGTGAGAATAAAAGATGAATCATCATCATCATCATCATGTCGGATATTCCTGACCCTCTCTCAATACCCCTCCCTATCGTTCATCGCTTTCAGCAGGTCCTCAGGGCTACATCCCGTATCTACACAGAGCTGCAGTACGTAGGTTCGAGCTGGTCGTCCTGCCTTTGCTCGGCCATGTGAAGGGGTCCATAAGAGTACATCACTTATGAGCTCGTTCCTACTTCTCCAGCAGTGTCCCACAAAACTGGTTCGTCTAATTTTGATAATTTTCATGATGGGTGGTAGGTGGCTGTACAACTGCTGCTTTGTGGGGTGCTGCCTCTAGGACTTGTTCAATATTGCTTGTAACATTCTTGTGTAGTTGCCGTCAAGCCTTTTCTCCAGCCGTTTAGTTAACGTCCATGTAGTGCATCCATATAGCAGTATCGATACGACTGCTGCTTTCATTTTATCGGTCAGTTCTGACTTCCATTTGACCAATAGTCTATCGATAGCTGCTTATGCCTTTGCTAGTCGCGTATTGATGTCTGACTCTGTTGACGAGACACTGTTTCCTATGTAGGTGAACTTGTCAACTAGTTTCTGAGGGCTACCGTTTAGTGTGGAGATGTCACCTGTTTGATTAATGCACATATTCTGTTTTGTGTGCATTGACATCGAGGCCAATGCCTGCAGCGGCTCGTTCCAGACTATGTAGCAGGGTTTCGGCTAGGGCGGGTGTATTTGCTAGAAGCGCTATGTTATCGGCGTAGTCGGTGTCGGTAATTGTTTTTGCGGGGTACCTTCTGCTTCTTTCCTTTATTAGCTTGGAAAACTGTTTCAAGCTAAAAGATGAATATTAGATAGAATTATTAGAGTTTGATCGGAATACTTGTAACCATTAAACTGTGGGCAAAAAAAAAAAAAAAAATGATTAATATTAAATAAAATTATTCGTAAATTGTTACAGTTCTAAGCAACACTTAAATCTATTTAACGGTGTGCAAACAAATAAACTCTAGAATGTTTTAAAATAAAGTTTCCAACAAATTATTCACTTAAAAGTAATATATGATTGTTTTAGCAATGTTACGGTGCATAGCACGTCGTTATCAAGGAGGCGGCTTGACTCTTCTTGAGTCATGCCGGGGTTGCTGTTGGAGCCGATATGATGCGAAACCCGAAATCGGCGAGGAAAACAGAGCATCACTGATGACCTCCCTTGATTCATCTAGGATGTATGACTTAAAAAATGTATATATAGGTTTAGGTATTAAATTACCATCAACGGTTGATACGCCATTAAACAACACGCATACTCTCACATAAACGTTATTAGCCTCATTCACATACACACTCATAAGGAGACTCTCAACCATACACATATACATACTCACATACACTTAAACTCAACCAAACACATACACGTGCTCGCAATTTACACATACGCAATTTGCTTCTCATAGGTCTAATGGTTAACACACAAGAAGACTTGGTTTGGGCGCTTTCTTTAATGGCATATCAACCCTCGTGTGTAATCTAATGACAAAGCCATTCTCGTAGAAGTTACTATTTAACCATTTGCTGGGTGGTGGGAATAAGGAGTTTATATCTTTCCCAAGGATATCAATCTGAAAGTGAAAGTAATGGCACGACTGGAGTTCGAACTTGCTTACTACGATGTCACTGTTCAGCAAGTTAACCACTACTTCACTGAGATTTCTCAGACTGACTGGTATAAGTATATTCAGAAAAGATCATGCATCTAAAAAAGTTAACTGAAAACTGGGTCCCATGAACGGTTATCGATAAACTTTAACGGCGTGTCAATCCATCTTGGGTTATTTTATGCCAAGAAGTTTTTGTTGATTTTTTTTTTGTATCTGCTTCTGAAAAGTATTTTTAACGCCCGGTTGTGTCGATTACAGATCAACTTGTCTGTTATGCTTAAAGGCTTGGTAATCACATAGATTGTACGTTTGTATATATATATATATATATATATGTATATATATATTGTGTAAGTGTTTCTTAAGAGATTTTGCACACAGTCATATGATTTCAAGTATTTCAGTCTAATACAAATAATTTGCACACAGTTGTATAGGTTCAAATATTCCTATATAGAAGTAAAAGTAAAGCTGGTGACTGTTGTCGAGGGCGACTGTTGTCGAGGGCGACCCGAAGGCTCCATTTTCATTAAGTGTATGGGAGGGCGCTACTCCACTTTACTCGTGCAAACGGACAGTAGTGGTACTATTTAACCCATATCTTGGGGATAAGGGAGTAGTGAACTCGGGATTTCTTCTAAACTGTGGCCGTGCCAATACTACTTTATGGATGCACCACATGGACGCTAACAAAACGCATAAGAAAATCTAGACGGGAACTACACGAGAATGCTACGAGCTCTCTCGAACAAATCCTGGAAGCAACACCCCATTAAACAATAGCTGTTTAACAACTTTCCTCCTATCTCAAAATGCCATCCAAGTAAGACGAACAAGACACGAGGAACACTGCTAAAGAAGCAAGGATGAATTCATAAGTGACGTTCTTCTATGACCAGTGTTAGTCGACCAGCAAGAACTTATTTGTAAACACAGGATGAAATTTGGAAGATCTGCAGGGAGCGATGAATGATAGGGACTGAGAGAGAGAGAGAGAGAGAGAGAGAGAGAGAGAGAGAGAGAGAGAGAGAGAACCAGGAAAATCCACACTGATGATGAAGATGAAGGGAGTTCATACCTTTTCCCAAGAAAGTGAACGTAATAGTGCGTCTGTAGTTTGAAGTAACTTACTACGATGTCGCGCTAGCCACTACACCACGAGTAGGTCATTTAATGCCAAATTCATTTTTGTACAAATGAATAGTTATATTTCAAACTATTCAGTTTAGCATAAGTACAAAGTTTAGTTGTCAAAAACATTTTCATTTCAGGCTATTCAGTTTAGTCAAACAGGTCTAATTCAACAATCCAGTTTAGTATAAGTATAGGTTTTATTTACACACAGTTAAATGTCAAAATAGTTCTACTTCAAACAATTTAGTTTAGCATAAGTACGTAGTTTAAATGTCAAAACAGTTCTATTTCAAGCAATTCAGTTTAGCATAAGTTTTGTTCTTTTTCACTCATAGATAGGACCCTATCAGGTGCTATCACTCCGGGCCAGTGTGGACCTGGGTGCAATGGCAAGGAAGACTTACTCCGTATTCCAGCAATTCTTGAACCCCACCATTGTTTAGTATTATATCTGGGACACTCTTTGGAGTGGCGTCTTACCCCGTTGCAGAGATGCAGTCGGTGTATTCTACAGCCCCAGCCGACTGGGCAAAAGTTACTAAAAATTATTCTTTAGACTACAATAATAGTTTGAAGTAACTATTCTCAATACAAACAACTTACGTACAATTATATGCAATCAAGTATTTCTATCAAATATGAATCTATTTGACCAATAGATGGGACCTTAACTGGTACAATCACTTCCGAAGAGAGGTGACCTGGGAGTAATGACTGTGAATGAGTACTCCATGCTCCCCAGATCGCTACAACAGGAGCCTCACCATCACATATAGCTTTTAAGAGGTCTTATTTCTCATCAGAGGATACAGTTAGGTTAGTTTAAAGCCCGCAAACAGCGATTTTTTTAAAAAGGATCCGATATTTGACAACTATAAACTCTTGAGAGCTTAGCCGCACAAACGAGGACTCACAAAAGCAGACGCACACACAGAGACGCACTGCGAAACTAGTCCAAATTTTCAAGTTTCTTTATTTAAGGAAGCAAAAATCAACTAATTTCTCGTGACCACCTGGCGTAGGCGTGGCTTGTTGCTGCTTGCTCATTGGCTGTTATTTGTTTTTCTACCCGGGTCCCATTGATGACAAAACTGGAAGACCCGTTTAAAATCTGTCAAACAATATGCCCACCCGGTTTCTTTGTGACGCCCTGACGACTAGCGAAGACTTAGAAGTAACGCATCGGCAGTAAAGCACACAGACGCCAGGGTGGAGGATTCTTTAACTGGAAACAAAGACAAGGGGAGAATTGAGTGTGAAAAATGATTAGCGTTGTTCGGTGATAAAGCTTGCTCTTTTCCATGTTGCTTTGAAAGATGGCTGACCGACTCCTAAAAATCGGCTGCAAAGGGAAAAAATCGTTTTCAAATTAAATAAATGGCAGGTTGAAATATGAAAAATTTTAAATATAACGGTTTTTTTTTATTTATTATTTATTTTCTTTCTTTCTTTTTTTCTTTCTTTCTTATTAACTTTTTCATCCTTTTATCTTTCTTTCTGTAAACTAGTCTGTTCCTTTTCTTTTTTTAAAAACTTTTCATCAGTCAACTCTTCTTTTTTTCTTTCTTTTTCATCCTTTTTTTTTCTTTCTTATTAACTTTTCCCTTCATTTATCTTTCTTCCTATAAACTTGTCTATTCGTTTCCTTTTTTTAAAATCTTTTCATCAGTCAACTCTTTCTTTCTTTCTTTCTTTCTTTTTTTCTTTCTTTCTCATAGTCAAGCATATTAGTCTCTTTCCTTTCTTTTTTGTTTATGAACAAGTCAATTTTTCTTTTTCATTTTTGCTTACACTTTCTTTCTTTCTTTCTTTTTTTCTTTCTTTCTTTCTTTCACTTTTTTTCCTTCTTTCTGTCTTATCCTCTGATTTCTTTCTTTCTTTCTTTCTTTCTTTCTCATAGTCAAGCATATTAGTCTCTTTCCTTTCTTTTTTGTCTATGAACAAGTCAATTTTTCTTTTTCATTTTTGCTTACACTTTCTTTCTTTCTTTCTTTCTTCTTTCTTTCTTTCTTTCACTTTCTTTCCTTCTTTCTGTCTTATCCTCTGATTTCTTTCTTTCTTTCTTTCTTTCACTTTCTTTCCTTCTTTCTGTCTTATTCTCCGATTTCTTTCTTTCTTTCTTTCTTTCTTTCTTTCTTTTCTATTTCTATTCTACCATATTAACTCTCTTTTTATATTTGTCGCAGACTTTTCTTTTCTTTAAAAAATTTTCTTTTATTTTGATTTGTTTTTTATTACTTATTCCTTGCTCTTATTTTACTTTCTTTTATTCCTTTTTTGATTTTCTCCTCTGGTTTTACTATTTTTTTTCTTTCTAATTTTTATTTGTTTTCATTATTCCTTTTTTAGTTTCGAACTAAATTTATTTTCTTTATTATTTCCTTCCTTCCTTTCAGCTTTTGTTTTTCTATTCAATTCTTAATTTTTTTGACCATATTTTCCATTCATTTAGTAGTTCTTTTTTAATCTTAGACTTTTCTTTCTTTCTT
Source organism: Sepioteuthis lessoniana (assembly GCA_963585895.1). Lineage (NCBI taxonomy): Eukaryota > Metazoa > Mollusca > Cephalopoda > Myopsida > Loliginidae > Sepioteuthis > Sepioteuthis lessoniana. The sequence goes on along the minus strand of CAUZXS010003977.1, from coordinate 115,058 downwards.
TCACGTTATTTTTTTCTTTCCGTCTTCTCTGATTTTAGATTTCTTTCTTTCTTATTTTAGATTTCTTTCTTTCTTTCTTTTTTTCTTTGATTAAATTTTTTATCATTAGATATTTCTTCCTATCTTCTTTCTTTCTTTCTTTCTTTCTTTCTTTCTTTCTTTGATTGAACTTTCTATCATTAATTCTTTCTTCTTATCTTATTCTTTGATTTCTTTCTTTCTTTCTTTCTTTTCTTCTTGAATTTTTTTCACATTATTTCCTTCTTCCTGTCTTATTCTCTGATTTTTTATTTCTTTCTTTCTTCCAATCGTTCTTCCACTCTTCCTTTCTTTTTTTCTTTCTTTCTTTCTTTTGCCTCTTCCTATAACCTTGTTTTTTACATTCTTTTTTTCGCTTACTTTTTTATTAAAAAAACAAACGACAATAAAAAAAAAACCCCAAACAAACAAAAACAAACTAACAAAAAAAATTCTCATCACCTTTCGACAGCTGGAGTTTTAGTTATAACTCAAAACGTCGTAAACACACAAAGAAATAAAGCGGTGATATTGTCGGAATTCGGCCTGTTTAAAATCTAACGGTTTTTTTCTTGATCAATACCTCTTACTGTCAGTCATTCTTTTTTTTTTTTTTTCATCATTTCATTTTCTTCCTTCTTCATCATTTTGTTCTTGTTGTCTTCTTTTATTTATTTACTAAACGGTATTTGCTCTTGCCTCAATTTTTTATCTTATGAACACACACACACACACACACACACACACACACACACACACACACACACACATACATATTTATATATATATATATATATATATATATATATATATATATATATATATATATATATATATATAAAGTTCCATACCCTAAGAGAAGAAGAAAACACAAAAAACCTGTCTGCGAAACCAGCAAAATCACTTTAAGAAATTTTTGCATTAAAATTTTTTTGCTCCAGAAGATTAACTCTTCCATAAAAAGAAAAACATTTGGTTTAAGGGCATGTCAACACTTGCTGGGTTATTTTATGCCAAAGTCAGTACTATGGTCTCCGTATTATTATAGTCTTCAATTACAGACAGTACATAAAAATATGCTCACAATCATTTTAAACATGTAAACACATCAATATCTCAACCAAAATTTATTTGACATATAAATGCTATTAAAGCTTTCACCTTGGGCATAAGTCTAGTCTAGCTGGGGCTGCAGAATACGCTGACTGCATCTTTGTAGAGGGATAATACCCCCACTTACCGAACGAGAGTCCTGCATATGATACTGAACAGCATCTGATAGTGAGTCTCCAGTCCCGGAACTCTGAGGAATGTGAAGTACACCTTTATAACCATTACTCCCAAGTCCACTTTGACCCACTGTTAGTTCTTGTCAGGGTTCCATCTACTGGTCAGATAATACTATTTAATCATTTAATATAAGTAAAGTAAGTAAATTTAGCGACCGTAGTCGAGGGCGACCAGAAGGCTCCCTTTTCAATCGCTACTACACCGAGGTGTAGGAGAGGGCGCAACTCCTTTCCCTGGGTTGCTCCACTACCCTTGATACGTACCTTATATCGCTGTGTGTTAAACAAGGAGGTATCAAGTACCATTTTTAAAGTCTTTGGTATGTTACAACCTGAGATTGAACCCAGGTCTCCCAGACCATTGCCGAACACTCTACCCACCAGGCAAATCAGTGCAAACAAATAAATAGTATTGAATAGAACTATTAGTGTTAAATAGCAATACTTGATCCCATTTAATTGTGTGCAAACAAATAATTAATATCTAATTAGATAGGAATGATAGACAAATAGAACTACTAATGATAAAGAGCAATACTTGAACCTATTTAACCAAATACGATTAGAAAAATTAGTGTTGAATGGGAATATTTTAAACTATTTAACTGTGAGCAAACAGATGAATTCTGACTCGTTTAAAAATATCTAATACCAAACTCAGTTTATACATACATTAAATATATATGATTTGTAAACGAATAGTCTGTAGTTAACATTTTAAAACTATTGTACGTTATCTAATACCAAACTCAGTTTATACATACATTATATATATATGATTTGTAAACGAATAGTTTGTAGTTAACATTTTTAAACTATTGTACGTTATCTAATACCAAACTCAGTTTATACATACATTAAATATATATGATTTGTAAACGAATAGTTTGTAGTTAACAACGTACAATAGTTTATATGCCGTTAGACACAACCTAACCAACCTTCCAGCACAATGGCATTAGAGCAAAAAGAAATACACAATATATATATATATATATATATATATATATATATATATATATATATGAATAGAAAGAGGGGGTTTATAGAGAAACAAAGTCAGTCGACACTATAGCGTTTCGGTTCTGCTGAACCATCATCAGGAATGTGAGGGGTTTTATTAGTGATGTTAAATGTAGATGGATGTATAAAAAGTGTAAAAATATATAAAAATTTTACACTTTTTATACATCCATATATATATATATATATATATATATATACAAATTTTTATTTTAGGTCCAAAGAGAGAAAGAAATATTTTTAAATGAGTCGGTCCACGAAGAGATTTGTATTTTTTTAGGATTCATTTATTTATTTTGTTTTTACATACGTGTATGTTTTTAGCTTAATGCTTTCGTCAGAGAACATGTATGGCACAAGGTCTTGTTAATGGGGTATTCAATGAGATTATGTATAATAATAAAAAAAAGTAAAAGAATTTGCCGTCTTGGAAATTTTCCCTTGCCAGCGAGCCATCGAGTGAAAATCAAAGATAACGAAAAGAGGGACAAATACTTGGACTTTGCTAGTGAACTAAAAAGGTGCGGAACATTTAAAAAATGTTTTCCTCTAGATTCTACTTAGTAGGCTCTGGTCCAGTTATTAACCCATCTGTTTCTGTTTTTAGCCCAGCACTTTTTAGCCATCGATTAATTCTTACTTTATTGATATCGACATTTTCGCGTATCGTCAACGTAGAGATCTTTTATTCCTGGCATTATTATAATTATTATTATTATTTTACTCCTTTGAGAGTTTTTCACACCACTTAACTGAAGTGGAGTGACAACAAGTCTACGTCCTATTATTTCCAATTCCTCTAGTCCTTTTAACAATCCTTTGGTGGCTGTACCCAGCGCACCGATTACCATTGGTATCACTGTCACTTTCATGTTCCATAATTTCTTCAGACCTCTAGCTAGGTCTAGGTACTTATATCTTTTTTCGCTTTCTTTCATTTTCACTCTGTAGTCTGCCTGGACGGCAAAGTCCACAATTCAGTAGGTTTTCTTATCTATCACTAGGTCTGGTCGTTTGGCCAATATTAGGTGATCCATTTCTATCTCAAAATTGGCAGGTTCATTTTTTTTTGTTGACTATCACTAGGTCTGGTTGTTTGGCCGAGATTAGATGATCTGTTAGTATCTCAAAATCCCAGAGAAGCTTGTGCGTCTCATTCCAGACTGTACATATATCATTTGTTCGTATGGTCAAATTTAAATTTCTTGCACAATTCCCAGTGGATCATCTACCCCACCCAGTCATGTCTAGTCTTATACCATTTTATACTAATTTGCTAATTTCGCTAATTATGTGATTGATCGTTTTGTCTCTATCACCATATAACCAACATTTGCGTCTAATCTACACTTAAGTAAAAGTAAAGTTGGCAACTGGAGTTGTGGGCGACCAGAAGGCTCCCTTTTTAATAGCTACTACACCGAGGTGTAGGGGAGGGCGCTACTCCTTTTCCTGGATTGCTCCACTTTCCCCTTGATACGTACCGTATCTCACTGAGTGTTAAGTAAGGAGGTATCAAGTACCATTTTTAAAGTCTTTGGTATGTCGCGACCTAGAATTGAACCCAGGTCTCTCAGACCATTGGCGAACACTCAATCCACTAGGCCAATGTGCCAGTTTATTTTTTGATCTATTCTTACTTTGATATCATCATCATCATCATGTCGTGTCGCAGGCACGTATATCCCTGACTCTTTCTCGCCACTTCTCCCTATCGTTCATCGCCTCTGGCAGGTCTTCAGGGCTACATCCCGTATCCTCACGTAGCTGCTGGATGTATGTTCGAGCAGGTCGTCCTGCCTTTGCCCGGCCATATGTGGGGGTCCATAAGAGTACATCATTTATGAGCTCGTCTTTGCTTCTCCAGCAGTGTCCTGCATGTCTGGTTCGTCTGACTTGGATAGTTTTCGTGGAGGTCGCATAGTTGGTACCTTGTTGGGTGTTGCCTCCAGGACTTGTTCAATATTGCTTGCAACATTCTTGTATAATTGCCGTCTAGCTTCTTCTCCAGCCGTTTAATTAACGTCCAAGTAGTGCATCCATACAGCAGTATCGATACGACTGCTGCCTGGAAGTAACTGCGTTTCATTTTATCGGTCAGGTCTGATTTCCATATGATCGATAGCCTATCGATAGCTATCCATGCCTTCGTAACCCGTGTGTCGATGTCTTTTTCGGTTGATGAGACACTGCTTCCTAGGTAGGTGAACTTGTGTACCAGTTTCAAAGAGGTTTCGTCTAGTGTGGAGATGTCCCCTGTTTGATTATAGCACATATATTCCGTTTTGTGTGCATTTATATGGAGGCCAATGCTTGCAGCGGCTCGTTCTAAACTACGCAATAGTGTTTCGGCTTGGTTGGGTGTATTTGCCAGTATCGCTATGTCATCGGCGTAGTCGGCGTCGGTAATTGTTTTTGCGGATTACCTTCTGCTTCTTTGTTTTTGTCAGCTCGAAGCCGTTCTGTATAATTTTATCCATCGATGTTCTAAGCACGTAGTTTAGACAGATGATAAAGTGGTATGGGGCTAGTGTGCCCCCTGGCAGTACTCCTGCTACAATGTCGAAGTATTATGTATCTCCATCTGGTGAACGTACTTTCACTTTGGTGTCTCTATAGAGAATCGTTATTGCTGCTACGGTTTCTTTTGGTAGGCTGTATGCTAGTAGGATTTGTTCCATCTTCCCTCTGTGAATGGAATCACTTGGTAAAGTCGACAAATAGTAATGTCGCCAGTAGGTTTTTTTGCCTGTACGCCTTCAAGGATTCTACGGATGGTCAATATTTGTGAGGTCGTGGATCTATTTCTTCGGAAGCCATTTTGGTTTTTCCTCAGAATGTTGTCAATTTTGGGTTCTATGCGGTTTTGTAGTAGGGCATTGTAAATTTTGGCTGTTATGGATGTAAGTGTTATACCACAGTAGTTCTTGGCTAATCCGAGGTCACCCTTTTTAGGGATGGGGAGGATGCATCCCTTCATCCATGTGTCTATCGGATTTTGATTATAGACTGCGTTGCAGTATCGGAGCAGTATGTCGTCTAATTGTCTGGTCTTTCATACTTCTGGGGGAATTTAGTCCAGCCCTGCAGCTTTCCAGTTTTTAATTTTTCTAAGACCCGAGTCGAGTTCTTCTTGAGTGAACGGTCGTAGTTTAATGTCCAATTGCTTACTAATAATTTTTCGTGGGTTTTCTAGTAGATTTTCGAAATGCTGTTTCCACAGTTTTATTCTTTCCTGTTGGTTTGCAGCTTTCAATTTTGCTTTGGCTGTGCTCTTCTTTCTACTCACTTCGTTTATTGTTTGCCAGGCTATCCTAAATTGCTTATCTTCCACTGAGTCTCTAATCATATCTATCTGGTTTTGTATGTATTCTGTCTGTTCCTTTAGATATATGCCTGCTAATTGTGTTTGTGTTTGCTGGGTTCTTCCGATAGCTTTTGGACGCTGTTTTCACGTGTGCACGTTTTTCTCTCACCGCTAACGTTTCCCATGGGACTCTATATTTAGTTCTAGGTTTTGTTGGAATACACTTCGCTGCTGCCTCGATGTGCGCGTTGACGAAATTCTCATATTCGTCCTTTGGGGTACCTTTTTTTGTCTTCTCTTGTAGTGTCTCGAATCTGTTTCTCAATTCTAATACATATTTATCTCTAATATATCTGTTGTTGAGAAGGGCCGAGTCATAGTGTTTGCTTATCGCTGTTCATGTGGCGATTTTTCGTAGGCTTAGTTGTATTTTGCCGTGACTATTCGGTGATCGGAGGACACACCCTAGAAAGAGGAGTATGCCTCGCAATTCATTGCGCTATTTTTCCATTCCTTGTTTATAAAGACGTAGTCTATCTGTGCTTTACTATTGTTCGCGTATGTATAGGTCCATAATTTTCCCTCCCTTTTTGATAGTTTTTATTGAGGCATGTTAATCTATTTTCTATCATGAAATCTGTTAGATGTTTTCTATTCCTATTTGACGTGTTGTGTAGGCTGTATTTGTTGTTTCCGTTTTTCTCGATTGGGGCATTCATATATCCGCCAGTGACCAGCATGTTGTGTTTCGGAATGCTACTCACTAGAGAGGATAGCTCATCGTAGAAGGCGACTAGTTCAGTTTCTTCACTAACATTGGTAGGGCTGTACCAGGAGATGATTGTTGCTCTGGGGTTGCCATTAAACGTAGCTGCCATCATCCTAGGTTGTATTCTCTCAATGCTATTAGGTGTTTTTAGCACTTTAGGTCCTATAAGCATAATATAATCCTATAATCCCCCTTATGGCGTTGTTTTGAGCTACTTTAAGAAGAGATTCTGTTTCTCTCTTAAAGTTTCCGTTTTTTAGCCATGTCCAAGTTTTCTCATATGAGATTTTGCTTGTTTGTCGCTTGAAATAACCATAGAGTTGTTTTTCTTCCAATTTTTGTTTTCTAGTTATTTTTGTTTTGCTGACCAGTATCAGTATCGTTTTGTTGACCGTTATCAGTATCGTTTCTGGTTATTTAATTAGTCTTACACTGAGCTTTTTTATGTAGTTTTCAACTCACTGTATCGATGCATCAACACTATCTTCAGTACTGGCAAGTCCTCTTCCTCGTTCTTTTCTTGAGACATATAATCTGTCTACGTCATCTCTGGGATGTAAGACCTTATGCATCGTCAATAGTTTTCTTGTTCTCTAGTCCATTTGTTTAAGTTCTTCCACTTCAAGAATAGTCCCGAATATCTTATAAAGGGGACAGCCCAGTTGTTTATCTCTTTGATGAGATTCCTGCTATATAGTTTGGTTAGAGTAGTTTTCTGGTTCTCCTGAGATACTCTTTTTTAATTTTTTCTTCGATCTCAACTTCCAAAATTCCCAAGTTTCCATTTCTCCTAACGTTCTGATTTTTTCTTGATTTGGTAGTTCAATTTCTTCTATCATATGTCGTTTACCGCTTTTCATTATTAGCATGGCGCATTTTCTCTGCCAATTTCCATCCCTACATCCTGACTGTATATTCCCACTGCCTGTACTAGGGTTTCCAAATCCTTTTCATTTTTGGCTAAGTTTGATGTCATCCATATATGTATTAGGTGATTGATCTTTTCTAGCGATTTACTAAGTTTATGTCCGCCTGAGCTTTTTGGAATATGTGATTAAATGGTATCATCGTTATAACAAATAGTTATGGTGATTGTGCAACTCACTAGAAAACCTCTCTCTGGATTTTTACCCGAGTTTAACTTTTTCCTTTGGCTGTCAGTTCTACTCTCCAATTTTCATGGTTTTCTCAATAAACTTTATGACTTCACCGGATATCGTGTATATTTTGAGACAGTCTGTTATCCATCTTTGAGGGGCCATACTGTAAGCCTTTTTGTAGTCAATCAAAGCCACAGGTACATTTTTTCTTCTCGTTTTGTTCTCGGTGAGGATGTGTTGACCAATAATTTGAAGCTCTTCTGTTCTTCTGGTTCCCTTGGGGCATCCTTTCTCTTCCTCTGGGAGCTGTCTGCGGCTTATTGATGAGTAGTAAATCTCCTCCCTAATTTGTGCCGTTTGTATTTTCCATATCATTGGTTGGCATGTTCATCATCATCATCATGTCGTGCCGCCAGCACGGATATCCCTGACCCTCTCTCGCAACTCCTCCCTATCGGTCATCTCTTCTGGCAGGTTTTCAGGGCTACATCCAGTATCCTCACAGAGCTGCTGTATGTATGTTCTAGCTGACCGTCCTGCTTTTGTTGGCCATATGTGGGGGTCCATAGGAGTACATCACTTATGAGCTCGTCTTTGCTTCTCCAGCAGTGTCCTGCATGTCTGGTCTGTCTAACTTGGATAGTTTTCATGATGGGAGACAAGTGGCCGTATAGTTGGTGCTTTGTGGGGTGTTGCCTCCAGGACTTGTTCAATATCGCTCGCAGCATTTTTCTGTGATTGCCGTCTATCTTTTTCTCCAGCCGTTTAGTTAGCGTCCAAGTAGTGCATCCATATAGCAGTATCGATACGACCGTTGCTTGGAAGTAACTGCGTTTCATTTTATCGGTCAGGTCTGATTTCCATATGATCGATAGCCTATCGATAGCTGTCCAGGCCTTCGTAAGCCGCACGTCGATGTCTTTTTCGGTTGATGAGACACTGCTTCCTTGGTAGGTGAACTTGTCAACTAGTTTCAGGGAGCTTCCGTCTTGTGTCGAAATGTCACCTGTTTAATTAAAGCACATGTATTCCGTTTTGTTTATGTTGACATGGAGGCCAATGCCTGCGGCGGCTTGTTCCAAGCTATACAGTAGTGTTTCGGCTTGGTCGGGTGTATTTGCCAGAATCGCTATGTCATTGGCGTAGTCGGCGTCGGTAATTGTTTTCGCGGGTTGCCTTCTGTTTCTTTTCTTTGTCAGCTCAAAGCCGTTTTCTTTGATTTTATCGATCGTTATTCTAAGCATGTATAAATCTATAATTGTTTGGGGTAGTTTCTTTTTAGGGGTCTTTCTAGATCAGGGTATTACTATTATTATCATTATATTGCTTGTGAGTTGTTTTTTTTACACCAGCTAATTCTGGTGATATTTCCCTGAAGTCTACGTGATTGCAATTCTCCTCACGTTTTCTGAGCATCCAGAAAGAACTCCATTTCTCAGACGATGTATGTTCAGACTTTGGAAAACTGGAGTTGAATCGGATGTTTGAAACGAAGGATGTTTTTTTTAAAACTTTTCGAACGTTTTGTTTCTAAAAATGCTCTAGTCATGTTTTTCTAAAATCTATGTCTTATTTGCTTTGAAGACAGCCAGACGTTTCGAATAATTTGAAGTTTCTTACAGAAATTAACTTATTTCGTGGCTTTTTAGCTGGGAACCTGGCATTCGTTCTGGGCGGAGCATCAATGATCAATGGCAGACTTGAGGCCGAAAGGCACCGGCTTCAGCAGGGCCACCTCCAAATGGGGGAGCTGCATTGATAACGTTGTATAGCACGGGACTCCTTAGTGCAGTTCAAGCTACAATCCAGCATTCGTGCTGGGCTTTCTTGATATATCGAGTGTGCCTATGTCCAGCTAGAGGCTCATCTGGCTCACATGGCACTGTTAGCCGATGACCAACATAGTCCGGCACCGCTCGAGCCTCAGCTCGTGCCCGACCTCCACCTCCTTTAATCCCCAGTATAAGCCGACTTCGTATAATTGACCTTGTGTCAAGTCCTTTCTGGTAAGGAGCAGCAACAAATATTGACCGCAATTTTATTGTACTCTAGTCGAGAAAATCACCTTAAGAATTTCGGGGGATTCCTTTGATGAACTCTCAACCAAAATTCCAATAGCGTTTCTATGGGATTTATTATTATTATTATTATTATTATTATTATTATTACATTACTGTAGAAATCAGACCTGACCGATAAAATGAAACGCAGTTTCTTCCAGGCAGCGGTCGTATCGATACTGCTGTATGGATGCACTACATGGACGCTAACTAAACGGCTGGAGAAGAAGATAGACGGCAATTACACAAGAATGTTGCTAGCAATCTTGAACAAGTCCTGGTGGCAACACCCCACAAGGCACCAACTATACGGCCACCTACCTCCCATCACGAAAACTATCCAAGTCAGACAAACCAGACATGCAGGACACTGCTGGAGAAGCAAAGACGAGCTCCTTAGAGATGTACTCCAATGGACCCCCGCATATGGCCAAACAAAAGCAGGACGACCAGCTCGAACATACATACAGCAGCTATGTGAGGATACGGGATGTAGCCCTGAAGACCTGCCAGAGGCAATGAATGATAGGGAGAAGTGGCGAGAGAGAGTCAGGGATACCCGTGCTAGCGGCACGACATGATGATGATGATTACATTACTCATGCTTTTTTCACACCAGCGTGAACTGATGGTCTTTTACTAGTGTCTGAATGACAGCAAGTCTTTTCAAGTCTTCAGGACTCTTCTTAGTGTTCTGGCCCATCTTAGCAATCCTATTATATAAATGCTCCTCTTACCAAGCCTTGGGGGATCGTTCCGAGTACGCCAATTACAACTGGTATCACTATCATTTTCATCTTCCACAGCTTATTATTGTTATTATTGATATTTGGCTCCTTGCGAGGTTTTCATAGTTCACTCGTGTCTGAGTTTCTGCAAATTTCCTCCGGTCTCCCAGATTCTTCTCAATTTTCTTGCTGATCTTGAAGATGCTGTAAACTGGACGGTCACGATTTTATTCTCTTATTTCCATTTCTTTCAGTCTTTTCTCCAAGATTATGTGGACCGTTTCAAGTGCACCAGCAACTATTGGTATCACCGTCGCTCTCATGTTCCAGTGTTTCTTTTAGTTCTCTCTAAGTACTTGTCGCTCTTTTCTTTAAATTTGATTTTCCCTTTGGGGTCTGCTGGGACAGCAAAGTCCACTATACAGCAGGTTCTCTTTGTTGATTATCACTAAGTCTGATCTTCTGGCCGGGATAAGGTGATCTGTTTGTATCTCAACATCCCGGAGCAATAAATGCGTCTCATTCTTTTGGACGGATTCTGGTTTGTGTATATACTATTTGGTTGTATTGTTAATTTCTTGCACAATTCCTAATGGATCACCTTCTCCACCCAGTCGGGTCTAGTTTTAAACTCTTCTTGTGCTAGTTTAGTCGGGACATTGGCCCAGCGGTTAGAGTGTTCGCCAATGGCCCGGGAGACCTGGGTTCAATCCCAGGTCGAGTCATACCAAAGACTTTAAAAATGGAACTTGATACCACCTTGCTTAACACTCAGCATTATAAGGTACGGTTCAAGGGTAAAGTGGAGCAATCCAGGAAATGGAGTAGCGCCCTCCCCTACACCTTGGTGTAGTAGCTATCGAAAAGGGAGCCTTCGGGTCACCCTCGACTATGGTCGCTAACTTTACTTACTTTGTGCTAGTTTGCTACGTTCGTTTATAATATGATTCATGGTTTAGTATTATTATTCCTTTAGAGTTTGAATGGATGGCGTTAACGGATGGCTTTTCATTGCAGTTTGAATGACAGCAAATCTCCTCAAGTCTCCAGGACTCTTTTCAGTATTCTGGCCGTTCTCATCAATGCTGTAGTTTGGATGGTCTCCACTCGTCCTCCGACTTCCAAGTCCTCCAGTCCCATTAATAGTACTTTTGTTACTGTACCGAAAGTGCCAATCACGATTGGTATAATATTCCATAGTATGTTCCATAGTTTTTTAATTCCCTTGCAAGGTCTTGGTACTTATCCTTCTTTTCACTTTCTTTCAATTTTATTCTGTGGTTAGCCGGTACGACAATTTTGCAAGTTCTCTTTTTTTGTTGATTACTATAAGGTGTGGTCTTCTGGCCGAGATTAGGTGATCCGTTTGTATGTCAAAGTCCCATTCTCCAGGACAGCTGCTGGGTTCTGCATATACCATTTGTTCGTATGGTCAAATTTAAATTTCTTGCACATCTCCCAGTGGATCACCTTGCCCACCCAGTCGTGTCTAGTTTTATACTCATTCTATTATTATTATTATTATTATTATTATTATTATTATTCCTTGGCCATCTATCATTTTAACTATGTTCACACATTACCCTCAGAAAAACTCTTTGTACAGAACAAATATACCATTTATAAAGTATCTATATACAGATAAAATTCTGTTGAATAATTCATCTGGTAGTTCCCTAAATTTCCTACTTAAATTCTTTTTCTCACTATTATTTCTGAATTCATCAACTATTTTTTGCCCTATACTTGTTTTCTTTTAGTAATTTTTGATTTAATTAGGCAATTTGTTCCAAAAATATACTTCTATATTAGTAAAAAAAATAAATAAAAATCCAATTGGTTGATAGAATTAATTTTAGGAATCTGTCTTGATTGTAAATTTCTAGTTTGCAGAGAAATATTTAAAAGAAACGTCTACTATAATTAGTAATTCTATTAATGTTTTTGAAAATTTCAATTAAATTGCGTCTCATACTTCTTTCTGGTAAAGTAGTTAATCCTAATTTCTTCAATTTCTCCCAGGGACTGTAATCTTTTACTCTTTTTATTATTTTCATCACTCTTTTTATTGGATTTATTAGGGATTTAGTCAAGTGATTTGGCCCCTCTAGAATTCTTATTTTCTTCGCTTTTAACCACTCTCTCCTCTTCACTGCTGTATGTTTCGAATCATCATGTTGAAAAGTCCAACTCCAACGATAACTGAAGATATTTTTCAGATTAAAAGTTTTTCTTCAGTAAATTACGATATTCATCACAATATGAATGCACGACATCAATGAAGGTTGTTGTACCTTCAATATGTTGTGCACTCATACACCCCGATGAAAAAAACAACACCCAAATCATTATAATTATTTTGAGGGTTATATGAAGTGCATGTTTTTCTCCAGACATGTTTAAAACTGTTTTCAGTAAAGATTTCAATAGTTGTCTCATCAGATTAACTGAAACAAAATGAGCGGTTAAAAAGTAATGAAGGTAGTTAAGTTTTTGGAATAGAAAATTTGTTTCGGATGCTAAAAGTAACGCTACTTACGTATTTGACGGCATATAAGACGCCCTTTTTTTACTGAAAATATCTTTTTAAATTCTCCTGAGTCATATATCCCTTATGTAGGTTTGAAATTTGCAATAGTCGGCTGAAATTAGCTACCTGGTAATTCCTATTAACTAAGACTTTGGAGTAACTTTCATATACTTATTGTCATTATTTAAAAGGTTATTATGCAGATTAAAAGTGTTGTCATTGATAATATTCATTATAGTGACTTCATCACGTTTGATATTAGTACTTTGTTTATTCTTCTTGATTTGCCCTGCTGAAATTGGGGCTCGTCTTATACACCCGTGCGTCTTATATGCCACCAAATACAGTATATACAGTTTAATTTAACGAATCAACTCGGTAACGGTTTCTTTCTTTCTTTCTTTCTTTTTTGTATGCCTCCTTTTGTGCAAAATCGTGATGAGAACTAAACTGCACAAGTTATTGAGGGCAGGGCAGAGCTGAATAGTGCAGGGCAGAGCAGAGCAGGACAGAGTCGAGTGAGTAATTCATTGGATTTGTTGGCGAGATGTCAATCTCGGTTAGGGACAGGATAAGGTCACTGATTAAAAAAATTCTTTGGAGTTATCGGTCATTAGTATATATGGGGGTTTTAAAGGAGCAAAAGAAAAGAAAAAGGTTGGTCAATATGTCAGACGTTTGGGTGGTCGGTGAGCTCGGAGCGAGATTCAAAAAAGTGGGTAGAGTTTAATCGGGCACAAGGATGCTATCATAGAACACCTGCTATTTCATCTATGTTTGTATCAATCTATCTCAGTCTATTCATCTCTCTCTCTCTCTCTCTCTCTCTCACACACACACACATATATATATATAATGGTTACTGTCGTAAGAAATAGATACAGCGACCCGAGTTCAAATTTTGGACAAGGCTGCTTGCATTTCACGTTGTACCAATACTCTCACGAAATGTAGGAATTGAACTATTTTCCTTCCAGTCATGGGTTATTGTAGGGCAGACGGGGTTCTTTAACCTTGATATGGCAAACAGTCTAGGAGAAGGAAGATTCTGAATGAAAACCTGTTTAACTCAGCTTAAAAACTGAGCTTGTGTCGAATCCTGCTTGTGCAGAGGGGTTGGTGAATGTATATATATATATATATATTCTAATTAACCCCCACTCTCTCTCTCTTTCTCTCTCTGTATATATATATATATATATATATATATATGTGTGTGTGTGTGTGTGTGTGTGTGTGTGTGTATCTTAATTCAAATCTGTATTTTCTGTTTCTTTCTATCTTTCTGCCTGTCTAAATTCTTCTTTGTTCCGCTTTCTTTCTCATCCCCTCTCTCTTTCTCTCTCTCTCTCACACATACTCTCATTCAATATGTCAGGCCTCAGAGGTTTGGCTGGTCGGTGATGTAGGGATAAAATAGTTAAAATTGGGTTGAGTTTAATCTGGCACAAGGACACTACCTTGGAGCTCCGGTGAAAATAGAATTCTTGTAGTTTTATCTCACTCTCTCTCTCTCTCTCTCTCTCTCTCTTTCTTTCTTTATATATATATATATATATATATGTAGGTGTAGGAGAGGCTCCAGTTTAATGACAAAGCCATGGTTAAGCTGATCTTTCAAGAAGAAAACTCCAAAATCAAAACTGGAGAAGGAAGCCTCAGCATTAAACCTATGCTGATTTGTTGGTTTCCTTTGATGGGAAAAGTTGTAATTTACTAAGCTTTTTACTTAGATGTAGTACAAAGCCGCATGAATGGGGCACCCAATGAGAATCGCACTCATTCGTGTAGGTTTGCTTGTCTAACATGCTAACCATTATACTACCCGAGGTGCCCTTTGATGGGAAAAGTTTATGAAAAGGAATTCTGAAATAAAACTTGCAGTTTGCATAGTCACCAATTATCTTGCTAAGCTTGATACTGGGCTGTCACTATATAAATCCAGAGAGTGGCCTAAGTGTCGTACGAGCTTTCGTGGTGAAATGGTTATTACCGTAGGAAACGGACCAGGCGACTCGAGTTCCAACCCTGGTCTAGGCTTTTTGCATTTCCTATAACACTGGTTCCCTTGAGAAACTATTCTCTCTCCAGTTATTGGCAAATAAATCATCTACGAAAAGGAAAACTCCGAATCAAACCTGTTAAAAAATTCAAATTCCATAAAAAACAAACCTGTTAAAAAATTAACAAATCTGTTAAAGAATTAACAAAACCTGTTAAAAATTAACAAAAAAAAACATAAAATCAAACCTGTTAAAAAATTAACAAACCAGTTAAAGATTAACAAACCTGTTAAAGAATTCACAAAGCCTGTCAAAAAATTAACGCTCTTTTAAAAAAGTTCAAACCGCATAAAAGATTGACTTTGTGTCACATCCATCTCGTTAGGTAAATACGTGAAGGTGTATGATACTACAATCCAACGACAAACTAGCCCAGTTGGCTGGAGCTGCAGAATACGCCAACTATATCTCTGCAGAGGTGCAGGACTCCCCCAACGAGTGGACCAGTCGGCTGGGGCTGCAGAATACGCCAACTGCATCTTTGCAGATGGGTAAGACTCCTCCAACGAGTAGCTTAGTCAGTTGGGGCAGCAGAATACACCGATCGCTTTTCAGCAGAGGGGTAAGACTGTCCCAATGAGAGACCCAGTCGATTGGGGCTGCACAATAAACCGACTATATCTCTTCAGAGGGGTACCCCCCCAACGACTGTCCTGCATATCTGATGGTGAAGTTCCAGTAATGCTAGAGCGTTGGAGAATGCGGAGTACCCCTTTATTGCCATCGATCCTTGATCCACTCGGGCTCGGAGTGGTAGCACCTGATAGGATCCGGTCTATGGGTCAAACAGAACTAAACTGTGTACTTATGCTCAACAGAATCGTTTGAAATAGAACTGTTTATATGACCTAATGGGTAGAGTGTTTGCAAATGGCCTGGAAAACTAGGGTTCAATCCCAGGTCAAGTCATACCAAAGACTCAAAATATGGTACTTGATGCCTCGTTGCTTAACACTCAGCATTATAAAGTACAGATCAAGAGTAAAGTGGAGCAATCCAGCGAAAGGAGTAGCGCCCTCTCCTAAACCTCGGTTTTCTAGCTATTAAAAAGAAAGCATTCGGGTCGCCCTTGACCACGGTCGCTAACTATATGTATAAAAATGGATTAGGCATAAAAAATAACCTACGATGGTTGATATGCCATAAAACCGCACTAAACCAATCTCAACCAACGACGAACAGATAGCTTACTACCTTATCATCTTAAACATCTTTCATATTTTAAAAAAATATTCATTAATCAGGTTGTAGTTTTAGTAATATAGACGGCTATCATCAGTAAAGACGTGGCAGTCATAATAGATAGATAAATAGATAGACCGAAATTATTCTGTGCTGATCTTTCTAAGACAAAAGTTTATTTGTAGTAAACCAAAACGCCCAATGAAATTCAAAATCTAAACTTAGGAATTCATAAATTGATGTGTAAAGAGAGGCACTGTATTTGTTGTTTCTTTTTAAAAATGAATAAATTTCATCATCTGTTGACCCCCTCCTCCAACTTACCCAGTCGGCTGGTGCAGTAGAATATATCGACTGCAGAGGGGTAAGACTCCCCCAACAAGTGTCCTGGATATGACAAAAACAATCTGATGGTGATGTTTCAGTAATGCTTGGGCGTTGAGGAATGCGAAGCACCTCTTCATTGCCATTGCTCCCAGGTCCATTTTGGCCTGGAATAGTAGCACCTGATAGGATCCAGTCTATGGGTTAAATAGAACAAAACTGTGTACTTATGCTCAGCGGTTAGAGTGTTAGCCAATGGCCCGGGAGACATGGGTTCAATCCCAGGTCGAGTCATACCAAAGACTTTAAAAATGGTACTTGATACCACCTTGCTTAACACTCAGCATTATAAGGTACGGTTCAAGGGTAAAGTGGAGCAATCCTGGGAATGGAGTAGCGCCCTCCCCTACACCTTGGTGTAGTAGCTATCGAAAAGGGAGCCTTCGGGACACCCTCGACTATGGTCGCTAACTACTATAACTCAATAGCTTGAAATAGAAATGTTTTTGACGATAAAACTGTGTACTTACATTTAAACTGCGTACTTGTCTAAAATGGAACTCTTTTTGACATTGTAACTATACATACTTACGCTAAATTGAATTGTTTAATAAAGGACTGTTTTGACATTTAACTGTGAGTAAACAAAATCTATACTTATACGAAAGTGAATTGGCTTAATTTGAACTGTTTGACTAAACTGAATAGCATAAAATAGAAATGTTTTTGACATTGAAACTGTGTATTCATGCTAAACTGAATTGTTTGAAATTGAACTGATTATTTGTATAAAAATGGATTTTGCATTAGATAACCTACAAAGGTTGATATGCTATAAAACCCAAACAACCAAACAACCCAACCCTCCTCCAACATAATGGCAATACAAATAAACAGTCCTAATGATAACAATAATTTTAAAAACATTATCACCATCAGCTTAATCAACAAGTGCTGATGATACAGAGTTCTCCGACTCTCTCTCTCGCAATCCATTCCAATCGTCCATCACTCCCGGCACGTTCTCTAGACAGCACAGAGTTGAAACTATGACAGAAACAGACTATGCAGATCATCTAACACTTCTTCCCAAGACGCCTGCGCAAGCCGAATATCTCTGTTGCATAGTCTGGAACAAGCAGCAGGGGGCATTAGCCTTTACGTGAACGTTAATAAAACAGATTTCATATGTTTTTAGAGGCAACCCTCTGAAATATGTAGACCAGTTCATACATCTCGGCTGCAATATCTCATCTACAGAAAGTCAACTTACTCAATGATATATACTAACTAAAAACAAACTTGCAGGAAAGGACATCTATCTATCTATCTATCTATCTATCTGGCTAGCTTACTATCGGAAGGTTCTAATAGTTGAATGGTTGGTTGGTTTGTTTGTTTGTTTGTTGGTTGGTTGGTTGGCTGGTTGGTTGAGTTTTATGGCATATCAACCTTTCTAGGTTATTAAACGCCAAATCCATTTTTATACAAGTAGTCAGTTCTATTCCGAACAATTCAGTTTAGTATCTATCTATCTATCTATCTATTTTCAAATCTCCCTTCTCTCTTTCAATCTGTCTACGTTCTTTTTTGTTCCAATATATTTTACACACACACACACACACACACACACACACACAAACGCTTTCTCTCTTTCTCTCTCTCTCTCTCTCTCTCTCTCTATCTATCTATCTATCTATCTCCCAGCATGTTCTATCTATCGATCTATCTCGATTATGAATCTATTTTGATTCAAATCAGACTTCACAGTCACTATCTTTCTGTTCACGTTCTTCTATGTTCCTGACTCTTTCTCTCTCTTACTCTCTATCAATATCAATCCATTCATATCTACCTATCTATCGATCTATCTATCTTCAAATCTCCCTTCTTTCTTTCTCTCTTTCTGCCTGTCTACGTTGTTTTTTGTTCTTACATATTTCACTCTCTCTCTCTCTCTCTCTCTCTCTCCTTCAATCAATATATGCTTGTTCCTATATAACTATATCGCACTTCGGTCTCCTTTATCGTCCTTATTGTCCCTTTTTGTCTTGTCTCCACAATTACTTAAGCGTATCACATGCCGATGGAACCTTTGACGAATCTGCTTTCAGCCATCCTACTCAGCCGTGACATCGAACAGGGCAACAAAAACAAACAAAAAAAAAAAGCAAAAAACAAACAAAACAAAAAAAACAAACAAAACAAAACAAAAAATACCCAACCTGCTAGTCAGTGTGGACTGATACCCTTCCCCCTGACTCAGCTCTCAGAGCCGATCAGAATCGATCGAAATGTACTGTGCGGCTTTTCTTTTCTTTTTTGACTCTTGTATCTGAACAGATCAGCAAAGGTTGGTGACGGCTCAAGGTAGGATGGAGGGGCGGAGAAGATTACGCCGCGGCGCTTATTTGGTAAACACGTCACCAACTACTTAGCTCTCAACACTGCCACCACGCCGCAACCGCCACAACCACCACCAATATCTTTATTATCAAAGATATTTTTTCTTTTTTCGATTTTTGTTAGCAAATGACTGAGACAGATAGATAGATGGATCCGTTTGCAATATTTGATTTTGGTACATTGTATTTTCTCCTATTTCTCTGATCGTTTCTACATACCTAAATCTCTCTCTCTCTCTCTCTCTCTCTCTCTCTCTCTCTTCCCGACAAAGTCCCGACCTATTTCTTTTCATTTTGATCCTTCCGCCGGTCTGGACATAAAGTAAGTATTTCCAGAACTGCTTTCCAAACCCCAACCAACAACATAAACATTTCCGTTAACTGTATTCCCTGCGGAGGGGTAAGAGCCACCCCAAAAGGAATATCCTGGGTATGATTCTAAACAGTATCAGATGTTGAGGATCAATTTCTGTACATTAAGGGAGTTTGGAGTTCGCTTTCTTTCTCATTACTCTCAAGACCACTGACTAATATATATATATATATATATATATTACTTTTTATATATATTTGATAGCATCAATGCTTCTCTTCGACCACAGGTTTCGTGGCGTAGTGGTTATCGTCGAATGAAATAATACATAGCCGTAACGAATGAATGATAACTGAAGGAACCATAAAAATTTTCTTTATAAAATATAACTCTCTCAACTCTATTTCTCGAAAGGATCAAAACTGCTTTCCGTTTTTATTAAAACAATCATCCAGCAGTTGTTGCATAAAGACGACACGAAACCAGTGGTCGCAGATAAACAGATATATGTGGAGGTTCACTAATTAAACGGCCTACATTTTCTTGTTATACATAAATTTCCCTAAGTTGTTGTATTTTGCATTTTTAAACATCCATCGTTGATTTGACATCACTAATATCACCCCTCATAGCCCTGATGATGGTTCACTAGAACCGAAACGCTGTAGTGTCGACTTTGTTTCTCAATAAATAAACCCTAAAATAAAGTAGAGATTTGAAAGGTATCTTTGTCTCTTTCCTTCCTTCCTTCATTACATGGTTCTCTTGCAGCCTTCCACAGACAGAGAAGGCGTCAGGGGATTAAATGGAGTTGGAAGAAAGTAGTGGAGTCAGATACTACAAGAACCGATTACCACCAACGCTAACAACCCACAACGTACGAGTTTAAACCAAATAAACCTAACAAATCTCCACGCCCCATAGAGCCAAGGTCTTTCGCAGCCACCGTCTGGCATTCGTGCCAGACGTAGGCCTAAGACCAAGATCAATGTCAGATTCGAGGCCGAATTGCTCCCGACTTCGGCTGGGCCGCTTCCGTAGGAGAACTGCATTGGTAACACAGTAAAACACTAAAACCCTTCAGTCTAGTCCTAGCTATGAACAGGCATTACCTGTCGAACTCACGTAACATCAAGTGCATCTAAGTCTAGCTGGTTCATCTTCCTCACATTGCATTAAGTAAGCCGATGACAAGCCTAAGTCCAGACCTCCCACTTCATTAAAGCCTCCACAATAAAAAAATACCTTGTGTCAAGTCTTGGTGGGAGGCAGAGACATATACCGCCGCTTAGAGCTGCCGGTTTGAATATTAACAGTACAGCATACCGTTCGCAAATTTATGGAAGAGTGACTTGCGTCATGGTGCTGCTTTCTTTATAGACAGTGCCCGTCTGACTCTAGTTTCCTGCACAGAATCTGAAACAAATAAAGCAGACGCGCGAAATTAATAATTTTAAATGGTGGCATTTTATAAACACATACACGCACATTTATATATATATATATATTTGAGCATGTTTGATTAAATAATAAATACCCAATTTGTTTATATAATTTTATAAGGATCCTTTCAAGTTTCCCGAAAAGTGGTGGATAAATTTACTAAAATTGTCCTGAGCCCTTTCGGACAATTTTGGTAAATTCATCTACCAGTTCCAACCTGAAACCAAGAAACTTATCAGGAAACTTGAAAGGATCTTAATAAAATTATACAGACACTCATCATCATCATGTCACGCAATCAGCACGAATTTCTCTGACCCTCTCCCTACACCCTTCTCTATCGTCCATCGCTCCCGGTAGGTCTTCAAGGCTACATCCTGTATCGGTACTGAGCTGTTGTACGTAGGTTCTAACCGGTGTCCTGCCTTTGCTCGTCCATGTGAAGTGGTCTACAGGAGTATGTCACTCATGAGTTCGTCCCTAATTCTCCAGCAGAGTCCCGCTTATCTGGTTCGTCTATAGACATAATGTGTTTTTATTATTTGATCAAACATGCTTAAATGAAAGACTGCTACCCAACTATATATATATATATATATATATAATTTTTACAGGAGTTATATCTATATATTTCGCATAAACGCAAGGTTTTTGAAAGTTTAAATTTATTTGATAACATGCAAATTCACCCTCTTGTAAGAAACGAAAACGCAGGTGGAATGATTTTAAGAATCGAAGCGCTTCTTATTTTCACCTGTTTTTCTATGAGTTTTTCTGTATGTGTTTGCGTTTACATCTACGCCTTAATGAAAATTTAAAAATTCACTTTGTAGTTACCATGAACTGAATTTGACCCAGGTTAATCCTCTACTGTAAAAGAAACGCCACTTGAATCCGCCAACCGCACGATGTATGGGTCATTGGAGTAGATCACAGACCCACCGACATAAATGCACACACACACACATACATAAAATTATATGGTGCTCAAATCTTGTGGGCCCGATTTCGTATTTTTAAAAATCCTTCATATAATATCAGGGGAAATCCCTGTTGTTAACGTGCAAGACTGTGACATCGTAGTAAGCGAGTTCGAACTCCAATCGTGCTATTACGTTCAATTTCGGAATAATAATCTTTCTTGGTGAAGGTATGAACGCTTTCATCCTCAGAATCATAGGTTAAATAGTATCACTGCTGTTCTTCTCCTAGGATGACTTTGGCATTAAACAACCCACGAAGGATGACATGCCATTAAACAAAGAAATCAAACCACCAGTCAAGATTTAGATGTTTATTTGAAACAAATTTATATTCTTTGAAAAATGGAGAGTTAAACCTATCTTATATTAATAATTATTTTCATTATTTTTGCTAAAAATCTGTTAGTCTGAGTCCTACAGCAATAGTAATTTACAAAGCTTTTTGCTTTGATGTGGCACAAGGCCGAATGAATGGGGCGCCCAATGAGACTCGAACTCACTCGTGTAGGTTTGCTAGTCTAGCTTGCTAACCGTTACACCACCAGAGGTGCCCCTGAGTTCTACTGCAATATGCAACCGGAAATAGCAAACCACCTGATTGGTTTCTTTGCGTAATATTATTACGTACACTGACAGAAGAATTAATTTAAATCAACATTTGAAGGCTTGAACTCAAACAAAACTAAAAAATGATAGTGGATTGAAATAACTATGATTGTTCAAGTCAGGAAATTAACTACAACCAAATGATTTTTCTGAGATAATTTTCATTGCTTCTAAATCGATAGACCTCAGAGAATAGTGCTTCGGGCTGAGTCCGAAAAGCTTTTCCCACGAAGTAGCCACTAAAACACACACACACATGTCTATCTATATATTTATGTCTATCTGTGTATGTGTGTGTGTGTATATATTTATATAAGTGTGTATGTGTGTGTGTTTGGCACTCATGGCGTAGTGGTTATTGTCGAATGAAATAATACATAGCCGTAACGAATGAATGATAACTGAAGGAACCATAAAAATTTTCTTTATAAAATATAACTCTCTCAACTCTATTTCTCGAAAGGATCAAAACTGGCGTACGTGTGAAAGAGAAAGAAAGACTGAGGGAGAAGAAGACAGACTGCCATATTGACCTATAACTTCTTCTCTGGAACATACGCTGTGTTATCTTCAGGACCTTACTTCTTTGCCTCTTCTGCTTCCCGACCAGAGACCACTGCGGGCCATTACCCCACCAGGCGTTTGGCGGCCGGTCTCCTTGACAAACCGTATTTAGACCCAAGACTCCAGTTTGAAGACTGACTCCTGCAAGACTCCCAGTATCTGCTGTGGGTTGTGTATATATAATTTCACAACGCCCGCGTATTCCGGTTGTCAGCCATGTGACGTGCTTCCGCTTATTTACATAGGTGCGTCTTGTAATCACATTACTTACACAGCTGGTACATTCAGCTCAGTCAAAGGGCAATATGCAACTGAAATAGACACGGCTACGTGAGTTCAAGTCCAAGACCAGGTTGTTTGTATTTTACGAAGTGCTAATATCCTTGAACATGAATTGAACTATTATCTCTTTAGCTACGAGTAAATAGTAGTGCAGACTGGGACCTTTAACCTTGATATGATAACCAGTCTAGGAGAAGGAAAACCACCTAAAACCTGTTAAACTACGTTTAGAAACCTATATATATATATATGTGTGTGTGTGTGTGTGTGTGTGTGCATAAATACACACACACACACACACACACACACACACACACATATATATATATATATATAAGAATAAGACATTGGCATTCGTTCATGTAGAGATATGAAAAGAATGAACAATACAAAAGACAGATAATTAGAAAATTCATATTTGTCGATAATACTCATAAGCAGGCGAGAAAAAGTAGATATGAATAATTTATGTACTAATGCACACCCAGAGACATAACCGAGCCATGAGTAGAGTGTTCGCCAATGTTCCGGGAGACCTGGGTTCAATTCCAGATCGAGTCATACCAAATACTCAAAAAATGGTACTTGATGCCACCTTGCTTAACACTCAGCATTATAAGGTAAGGATCAAGGCTAAAGTGGAGCAATCCAGGGAAAGGAGTAGCGCCTTCGTCTACACCTCGGTGTAGTAGCTTTTGAAAAGGGAGCCTTCAGGTTACTCTCGACTCAGTTTGCCAACTTTACTTACTTACTAATACTAATACTACTAATATGCACATACAATAATAATAATAATAATAATAATAATAACTTGGATATTTGGCAAATGCAGCTAACCAGCAGAAAAGAAGGAAAAGATTAGACATGACTGGGTGGAAATGTTGATCCCCTGGGAACTGTGCAAGAAATTGAAATTAGACCTTATTACTAAATAGTATATGCACAAACTGTTCTAGAAAATCAGATACATGAAATTCTTTGGGATTTTAAGATACAATCCTGGACAGAAGACCAGACCTAGTGATAATAAACAAAGAAAAAAAAAGAACTTATGGTATAGAAAATTTTGCCTTTCTGTCGGACCACAGAGTAAAAATAAAAATAAATGAAAAGATAAACTAATACTTGAACCTTGTCAGAGAACTAAAAAAGCTATAGAATATGAGAGTAACGATGGTGCCAATTGTAAGTGGAGCACTTGTGATGGTCCCAAAAGGCCTGGTAAAAAGACTGGAGGAAATGGAAATCAGAGAAAGAATCGAGATTATACAGAGCACAACATAGTTAAGATTGATTTGAATACTCCTGAGAGTCCTGGAGACCTAAGGAGGATTTCTGTTAATCAGATTCCAGTGAATGATCCCCATCTAAAACGGTTGTGACAGTTTTGCAAAGAGTGAAATAATAATAATAATCAGAATCAGAATCTCTCCTAATCATATTTACCAACACCTCCGCTCGAGGAGGATATGACACAAGGTCAATTTTTTTAGCGGAGTTTAACAGGTTTGAATTCAGAGTTTTCCTTCTCTTAGTCTAGTTGTCCCACCAAGGCTGAAGAACCCAGTCTGTCCTACTATTTACCCATAGCTGGAGGGAGAATGATTGGATTCTAATAGCAACGCAAAACAACGCCGTAAGAACCAATCATATCAAAGCGAGAATAGGTAAGACGCAACAAAATAGCAAATGTAGGCTCTGCGGTCCCAGAGATGAAACCATCTATCACATAATAAGCGAATGCAGCAAATTAGCACTGAAGGAATATAAGACTAACGCGACTGGGTGGGCAAGGTGATCCACTGGGAGATGTGCAAGAAATTTAAATGTAACTATACGAACAAATGGTATATCTACCACCCAGCATCTGTCCTAGAAAATGACACACATAAACTCCCATGGGACTTTGACATACACACGGATCACCTAATCTCGGCCATAATAATCAACAATAGAAAAAAAAAGAGAATTTGCATAATTGTCGACTTTGCTGTCCCGGCTGATCACAGAATAAAACTGAAAGAATGTGAAAAAAAAGATAAGTACCTCGACTTTGCTTGGGAATTGAAAAAACTATGGAACATGAAGTTGACAATTATACCATTTGTGATTGGTGCTTTTGGTACAGTAACTAAAGGATTATTAAAGGGATTGGAGGACTTGTAAATTGGCGGATGAGTGGAGACCATCCAAACTACGACATTATTGAGAACGGTCAGAATACTGAGAAGAGTCCTGGAGACTTGAGGAGACTTGCTGTCACTCAAACTCCAGTGGAAGACCATCAGCGAACGTTGATGTGAAAAACTCTAATGGGTAAATAATAATAATAATAATAATATAAGTTGAGAAACAGAATGTCTTTCAAGTAATAATGTACGAACTATGTCAAAGAAAAAACATGATAATACGCAAAAGAATAACTAAAGTAGGCTATGTTGTGATAGGAATTAAACTGTCGATTACATAAGCGAATACAGCAAACTCGTACAAAAAGAATACAAAAGCATACATGACTGGGTGGGAATTGCTGAAAGAGACTAATGTACGACAATACTGATTAAAAGTATTTGCACTAACCATAATCTCAACCAGCAAACAAAATTCTCAGGACGTTGAGATATAGGTAGATCACCTTTTTCCAGGCTAGAAAACCAGATATGTGCCTCTTCTGCTTCCCGATCAGGGACCACTGCAGGCCATTGCCCCACCGGGCATTTGGCAGCTGGTCTCCTTGACTAATCATATCTAGACCCAAGACTCCAAATTGAAGATTGATTCCTGCAAGACTCACAGTATCTAAAGTGGGACGTGTATATATAATTTCACAACGCTCACGTATTCCGGTTGTCAGCCACGTGACATGCTTCCGCTTATTTACACAGGTACGTCTTGTTTACACAGCGGCGTCTTGCTTACACAGCTGCGTATTGCTTACACAGCTGGAACATCCGGCTCAGTCAAAGGTCAATATTCAACTGAGAAAGACACGGGACCATACTACTAAATAGGTCGCAATGACTGTAATTCAGCTTCTTTATTTGGCTTCACGGCTTTTTGACCGGGGAGTGTGAAATTGACCGCTTGGTATTGGGAGGCTGTTCCCCTCCCCAAGCAATAACTCCTAACGAGGCTAAGTTTATTGCTTGGCGCCTGAGGCAGCCTAAAAGGAGGAATTGCTGACGGGAATAGGCATTTTACACCTGCCGTACATGGGTTTCAATCTATACTTGGCTCCCCACATTAAAATGACCTTGTATCAAATCCTACCTGATAGGAAGTCAACATCATGTCGCGCTGCCAGCACGGATATCCCTGACCCTCTCTCGCCACTCCTCCCTATCGTTCATCGCCCTAGGCAGGTCTTCAGGACAACATCACATAGCTGCTGAATGTATGTTCGTGCTCGTCGTCCTGCTTTTGCACGGCCATGTGTGGGGGTCCATAAGAGTACATCTCTTATAAGTTCGTCCCTGCTTCTCCAGCAGTGTCCTCAGCATCTTTATTTTGAAATATTCTGCCCCTTATGAAATGTTCTAGTTTTTGAAAGAAATGAAAATCCATAGGTTCAAAAACTGGTGAGGATAGTCAATGTGGAAGAAGATCCTAAAGATTTGAACTTCTGTTTGATTCTGCAGTCTTTGAAAATGAATGTGATTACATTTTTTATCATATTATTTCATCCTTATATAATCCCGTGTGAAACGTAAATACTTTCCATGAACTAGAATATATATATATATATATATATATATATATATATATATATATATATATATATATATATTATTATTATTATTCCATCCAGTAATTCCGGAATTGGGAATAATTCCAATCAGGACAAATAAAAAATATTCAAAAATAGAATATTAAATTTAAATCTTCCTGGTAAAGAGCTCAATGTAAATAAAATCCACTGAGCAAATAAATATTTCCTAATGTGACCGATTGGTATTTAATATATATATATATATATATATATATATATATATATATATATATATATATATAAAGTATCAGGAAGAAAACTGGTTAAATTGTCATTATAAATTTATTTCGGCGAAGAATATAATATTTTATTCATCTAATTCTCTTTCTTTTTCGTCTGAAAATTTATTTTATTTACTTATTTATTCAATTTATTCATTTTATTATATATATATATATATATATATATATATATATATATATATATATATATATATATACTGCTTAGGCTTTCTTTACGAATTTTTAAATTATTCGATAGAAGATATTTAAAAACATTCTGCCTTGTTCGCTGACATGTGGATAGGCTTAATATCAAATTGGCTTTACAGTAGAGTAAGCGTGCCTTTACATTTAAAACGCATAGTTTAAGCATTATTTTACAAACAAAATACAGCATAACATTTTGTAAAATTCAGCATTTTAAATTGGAATTAAAGACATACTGACCAATATTGACATATTTCTTCCACTTGGCTCCTGAGTTCAAATGCGTCTTCTTCGTTTGGACTTTTATTTACTACTGATATTTTAGGTAGCTTTGGGGGCGGTCTAGTGGGGTGAAGGGGACAATTCGTTTTTGTTGGTTTTTTTTTTTTTTTTTTTTTTTTTTTTCTTTTTCCTTTTCTGAGGGGGGGGGCTGTAGTAGCATTCTAGGCTTTTTCTTCTAAACTACTGTTAGGGCTTTCTTTACGAATTTTTAAATTATTCGATAGAAGATATTTAAAAACATTCTGCCTTGTTCGCTGACATGTGGATAGGCTTAATATCAAATTGGCTTTACAGTAGAGTAAGCGTGCCTTTACATTTAAAACGCATAGTTTAAGCATTATTTTACAAACAAAATACAGCATAACATTTTGTAAAATTCAGCATTTTAAATTGGAATTAAAGACATACTGACCAATATTGACATATTTCTTCCACTTGGCTCCTGAGTTCTTTATTCCTTGTAAAAGAATACAAGAAGGCACGAGGCCTTTTGGTTTTGGGGGAGGGGAAGGGAGCGGTCATGCTTTAACTATATTTTCTATGGGGAACCTAGCTAGCCACATTCGCCGACCCATTCAACAATACAATATATAATCACTCGTCCATCTCCTTGCACGCAGCAACCACCAAAATACCGCATTTGCTCTATGAAAAAGTCCTACTTAAAACCCGAAAGTGATGCATGATTTTATTTACAATGTATGATTTTTTACAATGGATATGATGGGAATGGGAGAAAAAACCCCGAAAAACATATATATACGAAAACAAGGAAAAAAATCCCCCGTTTGGTTTCCCTCCCATCCCCCCGTCTAGAAAATTGGAGGCCGACTGTTTTCCGGGTCGAAAGAAACCGGAAACAAGCCGGACCTACCCTAGGTAGGGCGGGAATCCTAATCTACAGAGATAAAAGAAATAAAGGGTCGGGCGTGGTATGGGTCGATACAAGCAGATTATATGATTTTTTACATATGAATTTTCAAGATCTTCAATAAAAGCGGGCTGGGCTTCGGGTTGAGGTACAAAAATAATAGGGAGGGGGAAGATCTTGAGAAACTACCGACTAGATGACGGGGACAATGACACACAACATACTGCTAACTAGGTTACAAGGGGGAAAAAACAATTCTACTTACCAGGGATGGGGTCCCTAAGGACCCGTACCATAGACGCCATGGGCCGGCAGAGGAGGGAAGGATGACTCCAACGTTGCCCCCTTTCGTACGACCAGGCTCGCTGCAGTCACCCATCTTTTGCTGAATGTTATGCGATCCAAGCGTTTTCTATCGCATCTGATTTTGACCCTCAGCTGATGCCGAAAATACAAAACCAGATCACGATGAGAAAAGTTTGCATCGTCATACAATCCCTTGTTTCGCGTCGTCCAAATCACCATTCGGGCTACAGCTAGGATCGCGAGAAACACCACACGCTTCTCACCGTGAAACGGAGGAAGAACGTTGTCTACGACGTAACCAACGTCGAGCAGCACGAGCTGTTTGGGTTCGATGCGAGCCGTCCACTCCCCGACGTGATCCCAAAACGGACGGACTCGCTCGCAGTAGTAGAAGGCGTGCTCAGCCGTTTCTTCCAAGCCACTGCCGCAGCGAGTGCAATCAGGCATGTCTGCCAGGCCCGCCTTGAAGTTCAAGCCGCGAAGGGATAACGCATTCCGAACAAGTCGCCAGGTGAGCGAGAACTCGGAGTTGTTCAAGAAGCTCGATCCTGGCGCCCAATTCCAGTGAGAGCGGATCTCCCCCGCCGTCCAGCCGTGCCGCTCGCTGAGAGGATCAGAAGCGGAACCCACCACTAATTCCCGATACAGCTCCTTCCGAGGCCATGAAAGGTCACTGGACCCAAGAAGGTTACGAAGGGCCTTTCGGCACTCGCGGACAAACAGTGCTTCGCCCAAAGGCTTACGTCGACCTTCAGCCTTTGGGTCTGACTTGAGGCGAGGAAAAGTCCGACTCGCCTTTCGTCTCCACACTGAGTCCCCCGTCAAGACACGGCCCAGATATGCAAGTCTTTCAGCAAGCCAGTGGCTCTCCAGATCAGGCATACCCAGACCCCCGTTGCGAGTACGTTGGATACAGACCTGCCTACGGACCATCGGCCTTGCACCTCCCCAGAGCAATCTGGAGAGGGATTGTTGCAGTGCCAACCGACGTGCCTTAGGCAGAGGAAGTACAGCCAATCGGTAAAGGATCAGGGGAAAGACGTACGTGGCGCACGCCTCAGCCCTGCCCTTTAAGGACAACCTCCTTGAAAGCCAGATTCCCACCTGAGCATTCACCTTAGCTTGTACTTCCGACCAATTTCGCTCCAGTTGGAGGTCGGGCCCAAACCACACCCCAAGGATGCGGATGGGTCCGTCACTCCAGCGGAAGGGCCCTGGAAGAGTATTGCTACCCCTCCAAGCACCAAGCCGCAAACCTTCGCTTTTGTCAAAATTGACCTTGGCCCCTGCAATCCGCTCATACTCGACAACCGCCTCTTTCACAGCCTCTATATCCTTGCGGCGGGATACAAACACTGTGACGTCATCAGCGAACGCGGAAACCCTAGCCGCAATGCGGCCAACGAATGGGATACCGCGCAGTGCCGGACTTGTCCCCTCATCCCTAAGCCTGCGCAGGAGGGGCTCCAACGCGAGGACATAGAGAAGAGGAGACAGAGGGCAGCCTTGCCGGACCGAACGCTCGATCGCGATCACCCCCGAACGCCTTCCGTTCACCTGCACCACTGCCTGAGGGTTGTGGTACATCATGCTAATCCATCTGCGGAACTCCGGTTCGAATCCGGCAGTCTCCAAAACAGACGCCAAGAACCGATGGTCAACCCTGTCGAAGGCCTTGGACTGATCTAAACTGATCAGCGCGGATTCGGTGTCGTCTTTTATCCCCTCTAGGACCTCGCGAATCAAGTGCAGGTTGTCCTGGATCGATCTTCCCTTCACAGCAAAGGTCTGCTCGGGGCCGATCAGATCGCTAATGACAAGCTGTAAACGATTCGCTAAGACCCGGGCCAAAATCTTTAACTCTGTGTTAAGCAGAGTTATGGGCCTGTAATCGTCTAAACCCTCCCAAACATGCCTGCCACCTTTCTTCAGCAATGTGATCACGCCCTTGGTAACGCTACCAGGGATGGCTCCCTGGGCGAACCAATGGTTGAACATATCCGTCAGAATAGGCACAAACATGTGCGACATCCTCAAGTACACTTCGTAGGGCAAACCATCTAGTCCCGGCGACTTGTTCAGGCCGACCTGCTTCAACGCGTCACGGACTTCGCATTCAGTAACCACACCCTCGCAGCTAGCCGCTTCAGCCGCCCCAAGGCGGGGGAAGTCGGCCAGATAGCTACGAAACTCCCGGAGCGGGAGATCAGTGCAGCGGGCAAAGCGATCCCGAAAGTGCGCCCGAAAGGCGTCACGTATCTCACGACCCGATCGCAGCAGACGCCCGTCCGGGGTCTTCACAGATGCGATGTACCGATCGGGGAACCTTCGCACTTCTTCTTCACGCGCAGTCGCGTTCGATTTCACAGCTTCGTTGAGAACTCTTTTTAGCCTAGATCTAACTACTGATCCCTTGTAGCGCTCGCTACTCTCACGCTCAAGGTCCCTCCTAGCTAGCTCTACACCTAGGGAGTCCCCCCCAGCCACCGCCCGGGAGAGTCTATCATCTATAGATTTCGCCTCCGCGGTCCTATCTAAGTTGAGCCGTCGACCGTATTTGGTGGCGAAATCTCTAATCCTGTGCTTAAGAGAAACCCACCACCTATTCCCGGTAACCGCCCCCACTAACGCCCGCTGAATTAGGGATTCCAGCCGATCCCGGAAGTCCCGTATCTCCAGTAAGGAGGTATTGAACTTCCAGTAGCCGGCTAGACTAGGCCTATTTGCTAACCGCAGACTGACTCTAATGAGTTTATGGTCAGTCCACGCTATCAAGTGGAACGTGGGACAACTAACAAAATCAATGTCAGCTCTTCTCACTAACACTCTGTCCAAGTAGGAGCCTACTTTGGCAGAGGGCGAGCTATCTAGCCACGTCCACATCTCCCGCCCTGGGTGATCAAGACGAAACCTGTCAACGAGACCGTGACGAGTCACGAAGCCGACAAGGCTGCTATCACACCTTCCCGCACGCCTAGCTCCCCGCCCGACCTTATCTATCTTGGGATCAAGGATCGCATTCCAATCACCCATTAAGACTAGCCGCTTCGTATCGTCCAGGAACGGCGCCAACCGACGAAAAAAGGAAACCCTCTCCGCAACGATATTGGGCGCATAAACCGCAACCAGACGAAACTTGAAACTTTTCACGGCAACATCGGCCACAACCAACCGGCCCCCGTCACCTGCAAAAACAACGTCAACATCAGCATCAAGGCTGCGTCCAACTAGCAAGGAGACCCCAGCGCTGAAGTTGCTGCCGTATGCTGAGAAAACGTTAAAGTCGCTTTCCAGCACCCGACAGTCAGCCTCGCAAGTGAAGTGAGTCTCCTGCACTGCAGCAACATCTACGCAGAGGTTCTTGAGTTCACCAAGCAAGCGCGCACACTTGCTTGAATCCCTCAGTCCCCTCACATTCAAACTGGCAACGTTTAAAGTCATCAATCCGACTTACCTTATTCAGTGTCGACTATGGGCCGGAAATCCCCAGGGGTGAGGATGCCAACGGCCTGTCTTAGAGAGCCGGTGCCGAGCTCAGTGTTCACTCGGCCATCCCTAGACACTCCGCCAACATCCAGCGGGAACCGTACTTTTAGGGCTCTATAAAAGGAGGGGTGAACTAAGATAGGGACCCTCCCTGAGCAAAACGGCAAGCATCTTTTCAAGGAAGAGTGCTCCAATTCCGCCAGCTTTACACCCGTGTCGGTCTGGCGGACCGTATCCAAGAACTTCCATACGCCCTTGGTACGGTCACCAGCCGAACGGATGAAAGTGGTCACCATGGCTGCACTCTTAAAATTAAAAGGGTTGTTAACTTTTTTCTTTTCCACTTTTTCCAGTTGCAGTAACGGCTTTAACATCTTTTTTAATAGATGGTCCGTTACTGCTTCTGCACCAACGGTGCA
Organism: Sepioteuthis lessoniana; assembly: GCA_963585895.1. Lineage (NCBI taxonomy): Eukaryota > Metazoa > Mollusca > Cephalopoda > Myopsida > Loliginidae > Sepioteuthis > Sepioteuthis lessoniana. Next base: position 82,508 of record CAUZXS010003977.1, on the reverse strand, counting down.
AAAATGTTTTGCCTTTTGTTGTTTGTCTTTCTCGGCATCGTTTGCCGCCTCTTTTGGATTTTGGGATGATGTAGTCTGGGGGTTTGTTTGGATGGGAGTCCATTTTGGGAAGAGTTCTGGAGAAGACATTGGACTCAGGGATGGTAACGATAGTGACCTGGGTAATTTTGGGGGGGACGGCCTTTCCAGGGATTGTGCTCGCCTTATATGCACAATTTGATGTCGGCGGGGATGAAGTGGGGGTGTTTCTGTTGGTAGGGGAGGTTGTGGTTGTTGTGGTGGTGGTAATGGGGGTTGTAAAAATTGTGGGGGTTGTAGCGACTCAGAGGGAGCATTCTGAGGAATGCAATATTGAGGAGGGAACATTGGCGGAAGTGGTAGGGGAGGTGGTGGTAAGGAGAGTGGCGGAAAAGGAGCCAGCAGTGGTATCTGCATTGGAACTTGTTGGGGGAGGGGCTGCTTTTGGTGATGTGCATTTGAAGGGCCTTCTAAAGGGTCTTCGGTGTCGGAAGGTCCTGCACGCACTTTTTTGGCAGCCCCCTCCCCGCTGTCTCTTCTTCTTTTCAAGTTGGTTGTTGTTTCCATGTTTTCATGGTCTTCCTTGGTTTTTTTTTTCTTTTTCTTTTTAGCCAATGTTGGTGATACTGGTGTTGTTGATAATGCTGTTGTCTTTGTTGTTGTTGTTGTTGGGGTCTGTGGCCCTTTCTTAGTTGTTGGCGTTGTTGCTTGTTCCGCTGTTGCTGCTGCTGGTACTGGTTCCGGTGGCTTGGTCTGCTTTTGAGGTGAGGGTGAAATTAAGCCTTTTTCCCCTTGTTTGGGGGAACCCCTCCTCCTCCGGGTCACCTCGGACCAGCCCTCTTTGTCATTTGTTTTGGGCTGGTCCTGACTCGGATCCTGGGTCTCCGCTGTTTTGCTGATGGTGGCTGTTGAAGCTGTTGCTGCTGTTGTTGTTGCTGTTGTTGTTGCTGCTGCTGCTGCTGCTGTTGCTGCTGTTGCTGCATTCTCTGGCTTCTCGGGGCAGAACTTCGAGATGTGGCCAATCTTTTTGCAGGACCAACACCTCGGTCTCCGCCCCTCCACCATCACGATCATATCCCGGTCTCCGCTGATTAGAATCTCGGGGATGGCTTTGAAGCCATCCCTCGTCAGGCACAGCCGGAAGGCATAATCCCCGTAGGCTGTCCCGGCTGGGGATCTGAGGAGGTTATACTCCTCCACTTGGCCGTACGAGCTTAAATAAGCGGCCAAAACCTCCCCAGAAATGAGGGGCGGGACGTTACAGATGGTTACTCGGAGCCTACGGGTGCCCCTATATTCCGGCTGTAACCTGAAATACTTCGTCGTTATATTATTAGCCGCCAACTTGGCGGCTTGTTCTTCCGTAGGAAGGAGGACATCCCATGTCGCAAAACTCTTGCGACAGAAGTACTGGCATGGGATGCCCGCCTTCCTCAACAGCTCCTCAAACGTCTCTTTCTTGAGCCCCACTAGCCTTTTGGTTTTGAGATCCGAAACGACCAGCGAGAGGATCCTAGGTGTGAATTTTTCAACTAATTCAGGGATGGGCAGAATTTCATTGCCTTTGAAGTACTTTGCGTACTTCTCTACCCTATCCCTTTCATAGTCGGCAGGTCCCCTCTGCTGGCCCTTCCAAGGTGTGGGGCTCTTTTGGGCCGGCTGTATTGGACTGTCCTGTGATGTGTCCACTATTGTTCTTGGAGAATCAGCAGGGATCGGTAGTGATGGCCAATTCTCTCCAATTAAACTCTCTTGTGAGGGTTCCTTTGAGGGTTCAATGTTGTCTTCATTTTTTTTGGAAGTGGAACCCTCCATGACTGCAGTAGGGCTTGCAGCCAGGAGGGTAAACTAAGGCCCACACCTGTTGCAAGTGTGTGTGTGGGGGGTTCTACTGTTCAAAAAAGTAAAAATTATAAAATTAGACAATAGTACAACACGCCGGAATAAATACAAAAAGATTAGAACACGTAGATACCCCCTGAAAAATTAAAAAACACTCAAGACAAAACACTTAAGAAAGGAAAACAAGTCCGACCACAAGAGAAACAAACGTCGGATAACGAAAGCAAGTGACAAATCCAAATTAAACCAAAATTGTCACAAGTAACAACTTCTCAGGTAAGCTTGAAAAAAGAAAAAATCAAGTCCAACGGAAAAAAAAAACAAGTCTTACCGAGATAATAACAATGTTTTAACTTTTAGTAATCCAAATCGTAATAATCAAAGTAACGGCGTGAATAACGAGTAGGCTTATTCTTGCACGAATCAAAGTAACGGCGTGAATAACGAAGAGTCAGTGCCACTTGGCTCCTGAGTTCTTTATTCCTTGTAAAAAAATACAAGAAGGCACGAGGCCTTTTGGTTTTGGGGGAGGGGAAGGGAGCGGTCATGCTTAAACTATATTTTCTATGGGGAACCTAGCTAGCCACATTCGCCGACCCATTCAACAATACAATATATAATCACTCGTCCATCTCCTTGCACGCAGCAACCACCAAAATACCGCATTTGCTCTATGAAAAAGTCCTACTTAAAACCCGAAAGTGATGCATGATTTTTATTTACAATGTATGATTTTTTTACAATGGATATGATGGGAATGGGAGAAAAAAACCCGAAAAACATATATACACGAAAACAAGGAAAAAATCCCCCGTTTGGTTTCCCTCCCATCCCCCCCGTCTAGAAAATTGGAGGCCGACTGTTTTCCGGGTCGAAAGAAACCGGAAACAAGCCGGACCTACCCTAGGTAGGGCGGGAATCCTAATCTACAGAGATAAAAGAAATAAAGGGTCGGGCGCGGTATGGGTCGATACAAGCAGATAATATGATTTTTTACATATGAATTTTCAAGATCTTCAATAAAAGCGGGCTGGGATTCGGGTTGAGGTACAAAAATAATTGGGAGGGGGAAGATCTTGAGAAACTACCGACTAGATGACGGGGACAATGACACACAACATACTGCTAACTAGGTTACAAGGGGGAAAAAACAATTCTACTTACCAGGGATGGGGTCCCTAAGGACCCGTACCATAGACGCCATGGGCCGGCAGAGGAGGGAAGGATGACTCCAACGTTGCCCCCTTTCGTACGACCAGGCTCGCTGCAGTCACCCACCTTTTGCTGAATGTTATGCGATCCAAGCGTTTTCTATCGCATCTGATTTTGACCCTCAGCTGATGCCGAAAATACAAAACCAGATCACGATGAGAAAAGTTTGCATCGTCATACAATCCCTTGTTTCGCGTCGTCCAAATCACCATTCGGGCTACAGCTAGGATCGCGAGAAACACCACACGCTTCTCACCGTGAAACGGAGGAAGAACGTTGTCTACGACGTAACCAACGTCGAGCAGCACGAGCTGTTTGGGTTCGATGCGAGCCGTCCACTCCCCGACGTGATCCCAAAACGGACGGACTCGCTCGCAGTAGTAGAAGGCGTGCTCAGCCGTTTCTTCCAAGCCACTGCCGCAGCGAGTGCAATCAGGCATGTCTGCCAGGCCCGCCTTGAAGTTCAAGCCGCGAAGGGATAACGCATTCCGAACAAGTCGCCAGGTGAGCGAGAACTCGGAGTTGTTCAAGAAGCTCGATCCTGGCGCCCAATTCCAGTGAGAGCGGATCTCCTCCGCCGTCCAGCCGTGCCGCTCGCTGAGAGGATCAGAAGCGGAACCCACCACTAATTCCCGATACAGCTCCTTCCGAGGCCATGAAAGGTCACTGGACCCAAGAAGGTTACGAAGGGCCTTTCGGCACTCGCGGACAAACAGTGCTTCGCCCAAAGGCTTACGTCGACCTTCAGCCTTTGGGTCTGACTTGAGGCGAGGAAAAGTCCGACTCGCCTTTCGTCTCCACACTGAGTCCCCCGTCAAGACACGGCCCAGATATGCAAGTCTTTCAGCAAGCCAGTGGCTCTCCAGATCAAGCATACCCAGACCCCCGTTGCGAGTACGTTGGATACAGACCTGCCTACGGACCATCGGCCTTGCACCTCCCCAGAGCAATCTGGAGAGGGATTGTTGCAGTGCCAACCGACGTGCCTTAGGCAGAGGAAGTACAGCCAATCGGTAAAGGATCAGGGGAAAGACGTACGTGGCGCACGCCTCAGCCCTGCCCTTTAAGGACAACCTCCTTGAAAGCCAGATTCCCACCTGAGCATTCACCTTAGCTTGTACTTCCGACCAATTTCGCTCCAGTTGGAGGTCGGGCCCAAACCACACCCCAAGGATGCGGATGGGTCCGTCACTCCAGCGGAAGGGCCCTGGAAGAGTATTGCTACCCCTCCAAGCACCAAGCCGCAAACCTTCGCTTTTGTCAAAATTGACCTTGGCCCCTGCAATCCGCTCATACTCGACAACCGCCTCTTTCACAGCCTCTATATCCTTGCGGCGGGATACAAACACTGTGACGTCATCAGCGAACGCGGAAACCCTAGCCGCAATGCGGCCAACGAATGGGATACCGCGCAGTGCCGGACTTGTCCCCTCATCCCTAAGCCTGCGCAGGAGGGGCTCCAACGCGAGGACATAGAGAAGAGGAGACAGAGGGCAGCCTTGCCGGACCGAACGCTCGATCGCGATCACCCCCGAACGCCTTCCGTTCACCTGCACCACTGCCTGAGGGTTGTGGTACATCATGCTAATCCATCTGCGGAACTCCGGTTCGAATCCGGCAGTCTCCAAAACAGACGCCAAGAATCGATGGTCAACCCTGTCGAAGGCCTTGGACTGATCTAAACTGATCAGCGCGGATTCGGTGTCGTCTTTTATCCCCTCTAGGACCTCGCGAATCAAGTGCAGGTTGTCCTGGATCGATCTTCCCTTCACAGCAAAGGTCTGCTCGGGGCCGATCAGATCGCTAATGACAAGCTGTAAACGATTCGCTAAGACCCGGGCCAAAATCTTTAACTCTGTGTTAAGCAGAGTTATGGGCCTGTAATCGTCTAAACCCTCCCAAACATGCCTGCCACCTTTCTTCAGCAATGTGATCACGCCCTTGGTAACGCTACCAGGGATGGCTCCCTGGGCGAACCAATGGTTGAACATATCCGTCAGAATAGGCACAAACATGTGCGACATCCTCAAGTACACTTCGTAGGGCAAACCATCTAGTCCCGGCGACTTGTTCAGGCCGACCTGCTTCAACGCGTCACGGACTTCGCATTCAGTAACCACACCCTCGCAGCTAGCCGCTTCAGCCGCCCCAAGGCGGGGGAAGTCGGCCAGATAGCTACGAAACTCCCGGAGCGGGAGATCAGTGCAGCGGGCAAAGCGATCCCGAAAGTGCGCCCGAAAGGCGTCACGTATCTCACGACCCGATCGCAGCAGACGCCCGTCCGGGGTCTTCACAGATGCGATGTACCGATCGGGGAACCTTCGCACTTCTTCTTCACGCGCAGTCGCGTTCGATTTCACAGCTTCGTTGAGAACTCTTTTTAGCCTAGATCTAACTACTGATCCCTTGTAGCGCTCGCTACTCTCACGCTCAAGGTCCCTCCTAGCTAGCTCTACACCTAGGGAGTCCCCCCCAGCCACCGCCCGGGAGAGTCTATCATCTATAGATTTCGCCTCCGCGGTCCTATCTAGGTTGAGCCGTCGACCGTATTTGGTGGCGAAATCTCTAATCCTGTGCTTAAGAGAAACCCACCACCTATTCCCGGTAACCGCCCCCACTAACGCCCGCTGAATTAGGGATTCCAGCCGATCCCGGAAGTCCCGTATCTCCAGTAAGGAGGTATTGAACTTCCAGTAGCCGGCTAGACTAGGCCTATTTGCTAACCGCAGACTGACTCTAATGAGTTTATGGTCAGTCCACGCTATCAAGTGGAACGTGGGACAACTAACAAAATCAATGTCAGCTCTTCTCACTAACACTCTGTCCAAGTAGGAGCCTACTTTGGCAGAGGGCGAGCTATCTAGCCACGTCCACATCTCCCGCCCTGGGTGATCAAGACGAAACCTGTCGACGAGACCGTGACGAGTCACGAAGCCGACAAGGCTGCTATCACACCTTCCCGCACGCCTAGCTCCCCGCCCGACCTTATCTATCTTGGGATCAAGGATCGCATTCCAATCACCCATTAAGACTAGCCGCTTCGTATCGTCCAGGAACGGCGCCAGCCGACGAAAAAAGGAAACCCTCTCCGCAACGATATTGGGCGCATAAACCGCAACCAGACGAAACTTGAAACTTTTCACGGCAACATCGGCCACAACCAACCGGCCCCCGTCACCTGCAAAAACAACGTCAACATCAGCATCAAGGCTGCGTCCAACTAGCAAGGAGACCCCAGCGCTGAAGTTGCTGCCGTATGCTGAGAAAACGTTAAAGTCGCTTTCCAGCACCCGACAGTCAGCCTCGCAAGTGAAGTGAGTCTCCTGCACTGCAGCAACATCTACGCAGAGGTTCTTGAGTTCACCAAGCAAGCGCGCACACTTGCTTGAATCCCTCAGTCCCCTCACATTCAAACTGGCAACGTTTAAAGTCATCAATCCGACTTACCTTATTCAGTGTCGACTATGGGCCGGAAATCCCCAGGGGTGAGGATGCCAACGGCCTGTCTTAGAGAGCCGGTGCCGAGCTCAGTGTTCACTCGGCCATCCCTAGACACTCCGCCAACATCCAGCGGGAACCGTACTTTTAGGGCTCTATAAAAGGAGGGGTGAACTAAGATAGGGACCCTCCCTGAGCAAAACGGCAAGCATCTTTTCAAGGAAGAGTGCTCCAATTCCGCCAGCTTTACACCCGTGTCGGTCTGGCGGACCGTATCCAAGAACTTCCATACGCCCTTGGTACGGTCACCAGCCGAACGGATGAAAGTGGTCACCATGGCTGCACTCTTAAAATTAAAAGGGTTGTTAACTTTTTTCTTTTCCACTTTTTCCAGTTGCAGTAACGGCTTTAACATCTTTTTTAATAGATGGTCCGTTACTGCTTCTGCACCAACGGTGCAAAAATGTTTTGCCTTTTGTTGTTTGTCTTTCTCGGCATCGTTTGCCGCCTCTTTTGGATTTTGGGATGATGTAGTCTGGGGGTTTGTTTGGATGGGAGTCCATTTTGGGAAGAGTTCTGGAGAAGACATTGGACTCAGGGATGGTAACGATAGTGACCTGGGTAATTTTGGGGGGGACGGCCTTTCCAGGGATTGTGCTCGCCTTATATGCACAATTTGATGTCGGCGGGGATGAAGTGGGGGTGTTTCTGTTGGTAGAGGAGGTTGTGGTAGTTGTGGTGGTGGTAATGGGGGTTGTAAAAATTGTGGGGGTTGTAGCGAGTCAGAGGGAGCATTCTGAGGAATGCAATATTGAGGAGGGAACATTGGCGGAAGTGGTAGGGGAGGTGGTGGTAAGGAGAGTGGCGGAAAAGGAGCCAGCAGTGGTATCTGCATTGGAACTTGTTGGGGGAGGGGCTGCTTTTGGTGATGTGCATTTGAAGGGCCTTCTAAAGGGTCTTCTGTGTCGGAAGGTCCTGCACGCACTTTTTTGGCAGCCCCCTCCCCGCTGTCTCTTCTTCTTTTCAAGTTTGTTGTTGTTTCCATGTTTTCATGGTCTTCCTTGGTTTTTTTTTTCTTTTTCTTTTTAGCCAATGTTGGTGATACTGGTGTTGTTGATGTTGCTGTTGTCTTTGTTGTTGTTGTTGTTGGGGTCTGTGGCCCTTTCTTAGTTGTTGGCGTTGTTGCTTGTTCCGCTGTTGCTGCTGCTGGTACTGGTTCCGGTGGCTTGGTCTGCTTTTGAGGTGAGGGTGAAATTAAGCCTTTTTCCCCTTGTTTGGGGGAACCCCTCCTCCTCCGGGTCACCTCGGACCAGCCCTCTTTGTCATTTGTTTTGGGCTGGTCCTGACTCGGATCCTGGGTCTCCGCTGTTTTGCTGATGGTGGCTGTTGAAGCTGTTGCTGCTGTTGTTGTTGCTGCTGTTGTTGTTGCTGCTGCTGCTGCTGCTGTTGCTGCTGTTGCTGCATTCTCTGGCTTCTCGGGGCAGAACTTCGAGATGTGGCCAATCTTTTTGCAGGACCAACACCTCGGTCTCCGCCCCTCCACCATCACGATCATCTCCCGGTCTCCGCTGATTAGAATCTCGGGGATGGCTTTGAAGCCATCCCTCGTCAGGCACAGCCGGAAGGCATAATCCCCGTAGGCTGTCCCGGCTGGGGATCTGAGGAGGTTATACTCCTCCACTTGGCCGTACGAGCTTAAATAAGCGGCCAAAACCTCCCCAGAAATGAGGGGCGGGACGTTACAGATGGTTACTCGGAGCCTACGGGTGCCCCTATATTCCGGCTGTAACCTGAAATACTTCGTCGTTATATTATTAGCCGCCAACTTGGCGGCTTGTTCTTCCGTAGGAAGGAGGACATCCCATGTCGCAAAACTCTTGCGACAGAAGTACTGGCATGGGATGCCCGCCTTCCTCAACAGCTCCTCAAACGTCTCTTTCTTGAGCCCCACTAGCCTTTTGGTTTTGAGATCCGAAACGACCAACGAGAGGATCCTAGGTGTGAATTTTTCAACTAATTCAGGGATGGGCAGAATTTCATTGCCTTTGAAGTACTTTGCGTACTTCTCTACCCTATCCCTTTCATAGTCGGCAGGTCCCCTCTGCTGGCCCTTCCAAGGTGTGGGGCTCTTTTGGGCCGGCTGTATTGGACTGTCCTGTGATGTGTCCACTATTGTTCTTGGAGAATCAGCAGGGATCGGTAGTGATGGCCAATTCTCTCCAATTAAACTCTCTTGTGAGGGTTCCTTTGAGGGTTCAATGTTGTCTTCATTTTTTTTGGAAGTGGAACCCTCCATGACTGCAGTAGGGCTTGCAGCCAGGAGGGTAAACTAAGGCCCACACCTGTTGCAAGTGTGTGTGTGGGGGGTTCTACTGTTCAAAAAAGTAAAAATTATAAAATTAGACAATAGTACAACACGCCGGAATAAATACAAAAAGATTAGAACACGTAGATACCCCCTGAAAAATTAAAAAACACTCAAGACAAAACACTTAAGAAAGGAAAACAAGTCCGACCACAAGAGAAACAAACGTCGGATAACGAAAGCAAGTGACAAATCCAAATTAAACCAAAATTGTCACAAGTAACAACTTCTCAGGTAAGCTTGATAAAAAGAAAAAATCAAGTCCAACGGAAAAAAAAACAAGTCTTACCGAGATAATAACAATTTTTAACTTTTAGTAATCCAAATCGTAATAATCAAAGTAACGGCGTGAATAACGAGTAGGCTTATTCTTGCACGAATCAAAGTAACGGCGTGAATAACGAAGAGTCAGTGCCACTTGGCTCCTGAGTTCTTTATTCCTTGTAAAAGAATACAAGAAGGCACGAGGCCTTTTGGTTTTGGGGGAGGGGAAGGGAGCGGTCATGCTTTAACTATATTTTCTATGGGGAACCTAGCTAGCCACATTCGCCGACCCATTCAACAATACAATATATAATCACTCGTCCATCTCCTTGCACGCAGCAACCACCAAAATACCGCATTTGCTCTATGAAAAAGTCCTACTTAAAACCCGAAAGTGATGCATGATTTTATTTACAATGTATGATTTTTTACAATGGATATGATGGGAATGGGAGAAAAAACCCCGAAAAACATATATACACGAAAACAAGGAAAAAAATCCCCCGTTTGGTTTCCCTCCCATCCCCCCGTCTAGAAAATTGGAGGCCGACTGTTTTCCGGGTCGAAAGAAACCGGAAACAAGCCGGACCTACCCTAGGTAGGGCGGGAATCCTAATCTACAGAGATAAAAGAAATAAAGGGTCGGGCGCGGTATGGGTCGATACAAGCAGATTATATGATTTTTTACATATGAATTTTCAAGATCTTCAATAAAAGCGGGCTGGGCTTCGGGTTGAGGTACAAAAATAATAGGGAGGGGGAAGATCTTGAGAAACTACCGACTAGATGACGGGGACAATGACACACAACATACTGCTAACTAGGTTACAAGGGGAAAAAAAAACAATTCTACTTACCAGGGATGGGGTCCCTAAGGACCCGTACCATAGACGCCATGGGCCGGCAGAGGAGGGAAGGATGACTCCAACGTTGCCCCCTTTCGTACGACCAGGCTCGCTGCAGTCACCCACCTTTTGCTGAATGTTATGCGATCCAAGCGTTTTCTATCGCATCTGATTTTGACCCTCAGCTGATGCCGAAAATACAAAACCAGATCACGATGAGAAAAGTTTGCATCGTCATACAATCCCTTGTTTCGCGTCGTCCAAATCACCATTCGGGCTACAGCTAGGATCGCGAGAAACACCACACGCTTCTCACCGTGAAACGGAGGAAGAACGTTGTCTACGACGTAACCAACGTCGAGCAGCACGAGCTGTTTGGGTTCGATGCGAGCCGTCCACTCCCCGACGTGATCCCAAAACGGACGGACTCGCTCGCAGTAGTAGAAGGCGTGCTCAGCCGTTTCTTCCAAGCCACTGCCGCAGCGAGTGCAATCAGGCATGTCTGCCAGGCCCGCCTTGAAGTTCAAGCCGCGAAGGGATAACGCATTCCGAACAAGTCGCCAGGTGAGCGAGAACTCGGAGTTGTTCAAGAAGCTCGATCCTGGCGCCCAATTCCAGTGAGAGCGGATCTCCTCCGCCGTCCAGCCGTGCCGCTCGCTGAGAGGATCAGAAGCGGAACCCACCACTAATTCCCGATACAGCTCCTTCCGAGGCCATGAAAGGTCACTGGACCCAAGAAGGTTACGAAGGGCCTTTCGGCACTCGCGGACAAACAGTGCTTCGCCCAAAGGCTTACGTCGACCTTCAGCCTTTGGGTCTGACTTGAGGCGAGGAAAAGTCCGACTCGCCTTTCGTCTCCACACTGAGTCCCCCGTCAAGACACGGCCCAGATATGCAAGTCTTTCAGCAAGCCAGTGGCTCTCCAGATCAGGCATACCCAGACCCCCGTTGCGAGTACGTTGGATACAGACCTGCCTACGGACCATCGGCCTTGCACCTCCCCAGAGCAATCTGGAGAGGGATTGTTGCAGTGCCAACCGACGTGCCTTAGGCAGAGGAAGTACAGCCAATCGGTAAAGGATCAGGGGAAAGACGTACGTGGCGCACGCCTCAGCCCTGCCCTTTAAGGACAACCTCCTTGAAAGCCAGATTCCCACCTGAGCATTCACCTTAGCTTGTACTTCCGACCAATTTCGCTCCAGTTGGAGGTCGGGCCCAAACCACACCCCAAGGATGCGGATGGGTCCGTCACTCCAGCGGAAGGGCCCTGGAAGAGTATTGCTACCCCTCCAAGCACCAAGCCGCAAACCTTCGCTTTTGTCAAAATTGACCTTGGCCCCTGCAATCCGCTCATACTCGACAACCGCCTCTTTCACAGCCTCTATATCCTTGCGGCGGGATACAAACACTGTGACGTCATCAGCGAACGCGGAAACCCTAGCCGCAATGCGGCCAACGAATGGGATACCGCGCAGTGCCGGACTTGTCCCCTCATCCCTAAGCCTGCGCAGGAGGGGCTCCAACGCGAGGACATAGAGAAGAGGAGACAGAGGGCAGCCTTGCCGGACCGAACGCTCGATCGCGATCACCCCCGAACGCCTTCCGTTCACCTGCACCACTGCCTGAGGGTTGTGGTACATCATGCTAATCCATCTGCGGAACTCCGGTTCGAATCCGGCAGTCTCCAAAACAGACGCCAAGAACCGATGGTCAACCCTGTCGAAGGCCTTGGACTGATCTAAACTGATCAGCGCGGATTCGGTGTCGTCTTTTATCCCCTCTAGGACCTCGCGAATCAAGTGCAGGTTGTCCTGGATCGATCTTCCCTTCACAGCAAAGGTCTGCTCGGGGCCGATCAGATCGCTAATGACAAGCTGTAAACGATTCGCTAAGACCCGGGCCAAAATCTTTAACTCTGTGTTAAGCAGAGTTATGGGCCTGTAATCGTCTAAACCCTCCCAAACATGCCTGCCACCTTTCTTCAGCAATGTGATCACGCCCTTGGTAACGCTACCAGGGATGGCTCCCTGGGCGAACCAATGGTTGAACATATCCGTCAGAATAGGCACAAACATGTGCGACATCCTCAAGTACACTTCGTAGGGCAAACCATCTAGTCCCGGCGACTTGTTCAGGCCGACCTGCTTCAACGCGTCACGGACTTCGCATTCAGTAACCACACCCTCGCAGCTAGCCGCTTCAGCCGCCCCAAGGCGGGGGAAGTCGGCCAGATAGCTACGAAACTCCCGGAGCGGGAGATCAGTGCAGCGGGCAAAGCGATCCCGAAAGTGCGCCCGAAAGGCGTCACGTATCTCACGACCCGATCGCAGCAGACGCCCGTCCGGGGTCTTCACAGATGCGATGTACCGATCGGGGAACCTTCGCACTTCTTCTTCACGCGCAGTCGCGTTCGATTTCACAGCTTCGTTGAGAACTCTTTTTAGCCTAGATCTAACTACTGATCCCTTGTAGCGCTCGCTACTCTCACGCTCAAGGTCCCTCCTAGCTAGCTCTACACCTAGGGAGTCCCCCCCAGCCACCGCCCGGGAGAGTCTATCATCTATAGATTTCGCCTCCGCGGTCCTATCTAGGTTGAGCCGTCGACCGTATTTGGTGGCGAAATCTCTAATCCTGTGCTTAAGAGAAACCCACCACCTATTCCCGGTAACCGCCCCCACTAACGCCCGCTGAATTAGGGATTCCAGCCGATCCCGGAAGTCCCGTATCTCCAGTAAGGAGGTATTGAACTTCCAGTAGCCGGCTAGACTAGGCCTATTTGCTAACCGCAGACTGACTCTAATGAGTTTATGGTCAGTCCACGCTATCAAGTGGAACGTGGGACAACTAACAAAATCAATGTCAGCTCTTCTCACTAACACTCTGTCCAAGTAGGAGCCTACTTTGGCAGAGGGCGAGCTATCTAGCCACGTCCACATCTCCCGCCCTGGGTGATCAAGACGAAACCTGTCGACGAGACCGTGACGAGTCACGAAGCCGACAAGGCTGCTATCACACCTTCCCGCACGCCTAGCTCCCCGCCCGACCTTATCTATCTTGGGATCAAGGATCGCATTCCAATCACCCATTAAGACTAGCCGCTTCGTATCGTCCAGGAACGGCGCCAACCGACGAAAAAAGGAAACCCTCTCCGCAACGATATTGGGCGCATAAACCGCAACCAGACGAAACTTGAAACTTTTCACGGCAACATCGGCCACAACCAACCGGCCCCCGTCACCTGCAAAAACAACGTCAACATCAGCATCAAGGCTGCGTCCAACTAGCAAGGAGACCCCAGCGCTGAAGTTGCTGCCGTATGCTGAGAAAACGTTAAAGTCGCTTTCCAGCACCCGACAGTCAGCCTCGCAAGTGAAGTGAGTCTCCTGCACTGCAGCAACATCTACGCAGAGGTTCTTGAGTTCACCAAGCAAGCGCGCACACTTGCTTGAATCCCTCAGTCCCCTCACATTCAAACTGGCAACGTTTAAAGTCATCAATCCGACTTACCTTATTCAGTGTCGACTATGGGCCGGAAATCCCCAGGGGTGAGGATGCCAACGGCCTGTCTTAGAGAGCCGGTGCCGAGCTCAGTGTTCACTCGGCCATCCCTAGACACTCCGCCAACATCCAGCGGGAACCGTACTTTTAGGGCTCTATAAAAGGAGGGGTGAACTAAGATAGGGACCCTCCCTGAGCAAAACGGCAAGCATCTTTTCAAGGAAGAGTGCTCCAACTCCGCCAGCTTTACACCCGTGTCGGTCTGGCGGACCGTATCCAAGAACTTCCATACGCCCTTGGTACGGTCACCAGCCGAACGGATGAAAGTGGTCACCATGGCTGCACTCTTAAAATTAAAAGGGTTGTTAACTTTTTTCTTTTCCACTTTTTCCAGTTGCAGTAACGGCTTTAACATCTTTTTTAATAGATGGTCCGTTACTGCTTCTGCACCAACGGTGCAAAAATGTTTTGCCTTTTGTTGTTTGTCTTTCTCGGCATCGTTTGCCGCCTCTTTTGGATTTTGGGATGATGTAGTCTGGGGGTTTGTTTGGATGGGAGTCCATTTTGGGAAGAGTTCTGGAGAAGACATTGGACTCAGGGATGGTAACGATAGTGACCTGGGTAATTTTGGGGGGGACGGCCTTTCCAGGGATTGTGCTCGCCTTATATGCACAATTTGATGTCGGCGGGGATGAAGTGGGGGTGTTTCTGTTGGTAGAGGAGGTTGTGGTAGTTGTGGTGGTGGTAATGGGGGTTGTAAAAATTGTGGGGGTTGTAGCGAGTCAGAGGGAGCATTCTGAGGAATGCAATATTGAGGAGGGAACATTGGCGGAAGTGGTAGGGGAGGTGGTGGTAAGGAGAGTGGCGGAAAAGGAGCCAGCAGTGGTATCTGCATTGGAACTTGTTGGGGGAGGGGCTGCTTTTGGTGATGTGCATTTGAAGGGCCTTCTAAAGGGTCTTCTGTGTCGGAAGGTCCTGCACGCACTTTTTTGGCAGCCCCCTCCCCGCTGTCTCTTCTTCTTTTCAAGTTTGTTGTTGTTTCCATGTTTTCATGGTCTTCCTTGGTTTTTTTTTTCTTTTTCTTTTTAGCCAATGTTGGTGATACTGGTGTTGTTGATGTTGCTGTTGTCTTTGTTGTTGTTGTTGTTGGGGTCTGTGGCCCTTTCTTAGTTGTTGGCGTTGTTGCTTGTTCCGCTGTTGCTGCTGCTGGTACTGGTTCCGGTGGCTTGGTCTGCTTTTGAGGTGAGGGTGAAATTAAGCCTTTTTCCCCTTGTTTGGGGGAACCCCTCCTCCTCCGGGTCACCTCGGACCAGCCCTCTTTGTCATTTGTTTTGGGCTGGTCCTGACTCGGATCCTGGGTCTCCGCTGTTTTGCTGATGGTGGCTGTTGAAGCTGTTGCTGCTGTTGTTGTTGCTGTTGTTGTTGTTGCTGCTGCTGCTGCTGCTGTTGCTGCTGTTGCTGCATTCTCTGGCTTCTCGGGGCAGAACTTCGAGATGTGGCCAATCTTTTTGCAGGACCAACACCTCGGTCTCCGCCCCTCCACCATCACGATCATCTCCCGGTCTCCGCTGATTAGAATCTCGGGGATGGCTTTGAAGCCATCCCTCGTCAGGCACAGTCGGAAGGCATAATCCCCGTAGGCTGTCCCGGCTGGGGATCTGAGGAGGTTATACTCCTCCACTTGGCCGTACGAGCTTAAATAAGCGGCCAAAACCTCCCCAGAAATGAGGGGCGGGACGTTACAGATGGTTACTCGGAGCCTACGGGTGCCCCTATATTCCGGCTGTAACCTGAAATACTTCGTCGTTATATTATTAGCCGCCAACTTGGCGGCTTGTTCTTCCGTAGGAAGGAGGACATCCCATGTCGCAAAACTCTTGCGACAGAAGTACTGGCATGGGATGCCCGCCTTCCTCAACAGCTCCTCAAACGTCTCTTTCTTGAGCCCCACTAGCCTTTTGGTTTTGAGATCCGAAACGACCAGCGAGAGGATCCTAGGTGTGAATTTTTCAACTAATTCAGGGATGGGCAGAATTTCATTGCCTTTGAAGTACTTTGCGTACTTCTCTACCCTATCCCTTTCATAGTCGGCAGGTCCCCTCTGCTGGCCCTTCCAAGGTGTGGGGCTCTTTTGGGCCGGCTGTATTGGACTGTCCTGTGATGTGTCCACTATTGTTCTTGGAGAATCAGCAGGGATCGGTAGTGATGGCCAATTCTCTCCAATTAAACTCTCTTGTGAGGGTTCCTTTGAGGGTTCAATGTTGTCTTCATTTTTTTTGGAAGTGGAACCCTCCATGACTGCAGTAGGGCTTGCAGCCAGGAGGGTAAACTAAGGCCCACACCTGTTGCAAGTGTGTGTGGGGGGGGTTCTACTGTTCAAAAAAGTAAAAATTATAAAATTAGACAATAGTACAACACGCCGGAATAAATACAAAAAGATTAGAACACGTAGATACCCCCTGAAAAATTAAAAAACACTCAAGACAAAACACTTAAGAAAGGAAAACAAGTCCGACCACAAGAGAAACAAACGTCGGATAACGAAAGCAAGTGACAAATCCAAATTAAACCAAAATTGTCACAAGTAACAACTTCTCAGGTAAGCTTGAAAAAAGAAAAAATCAAGTCCAACGGAAAAAAAAAAAACAAGTCTTACCGAGATAATAACAATTTTTAACTTTTAGTAATCCAAATCGTAATAATCAAAGTAACGGCGTGAATAACGAGTAGGCTTATTCTTGCACGAATCAAAGTAACGGCGTGAATAACGAAGAGTCAGTGCCACTTGGCTGCTGAGTTCTTTATTCCTTGTAAAAGAATACAAGAAGGCACGAGGCCTTTTGGTTTTGGGGGAGGGGAAGGGAGCGGTCATTCTTTAACTATATTTTCTATGGGGAACCTAGCTAGCCACATTCGCCGACCCATTCAACAATACAATATATAATCACTCGTCCATCTCCTTGCACGCAGCGACCACCAAAATACCGCATTTGCTCTATGAAAAAGTCCTACTTAAAACCCGAAAGTGATGCATGATTTTTATTTACAATGTATGATTTTTTTACAATGGATATGATGGGAATGGGAGAAAAAAACCCGAAAAACATATATACACGAAAACAAGGAAAAAATCCCCCGTTTGGTTTCCCTCCCATCCCCCCCGTCTAGAAAATTGGAGGCCGACTGTTTTCCGGGTCGAAAGAAACCGGAAACAAGCCGGACCTACCCTAGGTAGGGCGGGAATCCTAATCTACAGAGATAAAAGAAATAAAGGGTCGGGCGCGGTATGGGTCGATACAAGCAGATAATATGATTTTTTACATATGAATTTTCAAGATCTTCAATAAAAGCGGGCTGGGATTCGGGTTGAGGTACAAAAATAATTGGGAGGGGGAAGATCTTGAGAAACTACCGACTAGATGACGGGGACAATGACACACAACATACTGCTAACTAGGTTACAAGGGGAAAAAAACAATTCTACTTACCAGGGATGGGGTCCCTAAGGACCCGTACCATAGACGCCATGGGCCGGCAGAGGAGGGAAGGATGACTCCAACGTTGCCCCCTTTCGTACGACCAGGCTCGCTGCAGTCACCCACCTTTTGCTGAATGTTATGCGATCCAAGCGTTTTCTATCGCATCTGATTTTGACCCTCAGCTGATGCCGAAAATACAAAACCAGATCACGATGAGAAAAGTTTGCATCGTCATACAATCCCTTGTTTCGCGTCGTCCAAATCACCATTCTAGCTACAGCTAGGATCGCGAGAAACACCACACGCTTCTCACCGTGAAACGGAGGAAGAACGTTGTCTACGACGTAACCAACGTCGAGCAGCACGAGCTGTTTGGGTTCGATGCGAGCCGTCCACTCCCCGACGTGATCCCAAAACGGACGGACTCGCTCGCAGTAGTAGAAGGCGTGCTCAGCCGTTTCTTCCAAGCCACTGCCGCAGCGAGTGCAATCAGGCATGTCTGCCAGGCCCGCCTTGAAGTTCAAGCCGCGAAGGGATAACGCATTCCGAACAAGTCGCCAGGTGAGCGAGAACTCGGAGTTGTTCAAGAAGCTCGATCCTGGCGCCCAATTCCAGTGAGAGCGGATCTCCTCCGCCGTCCAGCCGTGCCGCTCGCTGAGAGGATCAGAAGCGGAACCCACCACTAATTCCCGATACAGCTCCTTCCGAGGCCATGAAAGGTCACTGGACCCAAGAAGGTTACGAAGGGCCTTTCGGCACTCGCGGACAAACAGTGCTTCGCCCAAAGGCTTACGTCGACCTTCAGCCTTTGGGTCTGACTTGAGGCGAGGAAAAGTCCGACTCGCCTTTCGTCTCCACACTGAGTCCCCCGTCAAGACACGGCCCAGATATGCAAGTCTTTCAGCAAGCCAGTGGCTCTCCAGATCAGGCATACCCAGACCCCCGTTGCGAGTACGTTGGATACAGACCTGCCTACGGACCATCGGCCTTGCACCTCCCCAGAGCAATCTGGAGAGGGATTGTTGCAGTGCCAACCGACGTGCCTTAGGCAGAGGAAGTACAGCCAATCGGTAAAGGATCAGGGGAAAGACGTACGTGGCGCACGCCTCAGCCCTGCCCTTTAAGGACAACCTCCTTGAAAGCCAGATTCCCACCTGAGCATTCACCTTAGCTTGTACTTCCGACCAATTTCGCTCCAGTTGGAGGTCGGGCCCAAACCACACCCCAAGGATGCGGATGGGTCCGTCACTCCAGCGGAAGGGCCCTGGAAGAGTATTGCTACCCCTCCAAGCACCAAGCCGCAAACCTTCGCTTTTGTCAAAATTGACCTTGGCCCCTGCAATCCGCTCATACTCGACAACCGCCTCTTTCACAGCCTCTATATCCTTGCGGCGGGATACAAACACTGTGACGTCATCAGCGAACGCGGAAACCCTAGCCGCAATGCGGCCAACGAATGGGATACCGCGCAGTGCCGGACTTGTCCCCTCATCCCTAAGCCTGCGCAGGAGGGGCTCCAACGCGAGGACATAGAGAAGAGGAGACAGAGGGCAGCCTTGCCGGACCGAACGCTCGATCGCGATCACCCCCGAACGCCTTCCGTTCACCTGCACCACTGCCTGAGGGTTGTGGTACATCATGCTAATCCATCTGCGGAACTCCGGTTCGAATCCGGCAGTCTCCAAAACAGACGCCAAGAACCGATGGTCAACCCTGTCGAAGGCCTTGGACTGATCTAAACTGATCAGCGCGGATTCGGTGTCGTCTTTTATCCCCTCTAGGACCTCGCGAATCAAGTGCAGGTTGTCCTGGATCGATCTTCCCTTCACAGCAAAGGTCTGCTCGGGGCCGATCAGATCGCTAATGACAAGCTGTAAACGATTCGCTAAGACCCGGGCCAAAATCTTTAACTCTGTGTTAAGCAGAGTTATGGGCCTGTAATCGTCTAAACCCTCCCAAACATGCCTGCCACCTTTCTTCAGCAATGTGATCACGCCCTTGGTAACGCTACCAGGGATGGCTCCCTGGGCGAACCAATGGTTGAACATATCCGTCAGAATAGGCACAAACATGTGCGACATCCTCAAGTACACTTCGTAGGGCAAACCATCTAGTCCCGGCGACTTGTTCAGGCCGACCTGCTTCAACGCGTCACGGACTTCGCATTCAGTAACCACACCCTCGCAGCTAGCCGCTTCAGCCGCCCCAAGGCGGGGGAAGTCGGCCAGATAGCTACGAAACTCCCGGAGCGGGAGATCAGTGCAGCGGGCAAAGCGATCCCGAAAGTGCGCCCGAAAGGCGTCACGTATCTCACGACCCGATCGCAGCAGACGCCCGTCCGGGGTCTTCACAGATGCGATGTACCGATCGGGGAACCTTCGCACTTCTTCTTCACGCGCAGTCGCGTTCGATTTCACAGCTTCGTTGAGAACTCTTTTTAGCCTAGATCTAACTACTGATCCCTTGTAGCGCTCGCTACTCTCACGCTCAAGGTCCCTCCTAGCTAGCTCTACACCTAGGGAGTCCCCCCCAGCCACCGCCCGGGAGAGTCTATCATCTATAGATTTCGCCTCCGCGGTCCTATCTAAGTTGAGCCGTCGACCGTATTTGGTGGCGAAATCTCTAATCCTGTGCTTAAGAGAAACCCACCACCTATTCCCGGTAACCGCCCCCACTAACGCCCGCTGAATTAGGGATTCTAGCCGATCCCGGAAGTCCCGTATCTCCAGTAAGGAGGTATTGAACTTCCAGTAGCCGGCTAGACTAGGCCTATTTGCTAACCGCAGACTGACTCTAATGAGTTTATGGTCAGTCCACGCTATCAAGTGGAACGTGGGACAACTAACAAAATCAATGTCAGCTCTTCTCACTAACACTCTGTCCAAGTAGGAGCCTACTTTGGCAGAGGGCGAGCTATCTAGCCACGTCCACATCTCCCGCCCTGGGTGATCAAGACGAAACCTGTCGACGAGACCGTGACGAGTTACGAAGCCGACAAGGCTGCTATCACACCTTCCCGCACGCCTAGCTCCCCGCCCGACCTTATCTATCTTGGGATCAAGGATCGCATTCCAATCACCCATTAAGACTAGCCGCTTCGTATCGTCCAGGAACGGCGCCAACCGACGAAAAAAGGAAACCCTCTCCGCAACGATATTGGGCGCATAAACCGCAACCAGACGAAACTTGAAACTTTTCACGGCAACATCGGCCACAACCAACCGGCCCCCGTCACCTGCAAAAACAACGTCAACATCAGCATCAAGGCTGCGTCCAACTAGCAAGGAGACCCCAGCGCTGAAGTTGCTGCCGTATGCTGAGAAAACGTTAAAGTCGCTTTCCAGCACCCGACAGTCAGCCTCGCAAGTGAAGTGGGTCTCCTGCACTGCAGCAACATCTACGCAGAGGTTCTTGAGTTCACCAAGCAAGCGCGCACACTTGCTTGAATCCCTCAGTCCCCTCACATTCAAACTGGCAACGTTTAAAGCCATCAATCCGACTTACCTTATTCAGTGTCGACTATGGGCCGGAAATCCTCGGGGGTAAGGATGCCGACCGCCTGTCTCAAGGAGCCGGTGCCGAGCTCAGTGTTTACTCGGCCATCCCTGGACACGCCGCCAACATCCAACGGGAACCGCACTTTTAATGACCTATAAAAGGAGGGATGAACTAAAATGGGGACCCTCCCTGAACAGAATGGTAGACATCTTTTTAATGAGGAGTGCTCCAACTCCGCCAGCTTCACACCCGCGTCAGTCTGACGGGCCGTATCCAAGAACTGCCATACGCCCTTGGTACGGTCACCAGCTGAACGGATGAAAGTGGTCACCATGGCTGCACTCTTAAAATTTAGCGGGTTACTAATTTTCTTCTTGTCTACTTTTTCCAGCTGTATTAGCTGTTTTAATATTTTCCGGAGTTGATGATCTCTCACTGAATCTGTTTCTATTGAGCATAACTCCGTTGCTTTTCTGCATTGGTCTTTGACGGCACTGTTTGCTGCCTTTGCTTGCTGCCGGGAAGGCGTAGTTGGGGGATCTGCTGCTATTGATACTGGTGTAGGAATTCGTTCTGGGAACAGTTCTGGTGAAGAGGATGGGCTCAAGGATGGTAGAGATAGAGTTCTGATGAATTTGGGGGATGGCTGCCTTTCCAGGGAGTGGGACCTCGCCACGTGTAAGATTTGGTGAGGGCGAACTTTTGGCTGCTGGCGAAAATGGTGGGGTGGTTTAGAATGTTCTTGGTCTATTGGTTGGGGTGGTTGGGGAGGCTGTGGTGGCTTTGGTGGTGGCAATGGGGGTTGTGGTGGTTGTAGATATTGTGGGGGTTGTAGGGGCTCAAGGGTAGCATTCTGCGGAATGCAGTATTGAGGGGGAGGCAGTGCCGGAAGTGGCAGAGGAGGTGGCGGTAAAGACAGTGGTGGAAAATGAGGTAGGAGGGGTACATGTAGTGGAACTTGTTGGTGGAGAGACTGTTTTGGGGGGTAAGCGTTGGAGGGGCCTTCTAATGGATCCTCCGGGCAGGGTGGCCCTGAGCATTTTTTCTTAGCAGCTCCCTCCTCGCTATTTCTCCTCCTCTTTAGGTTCATTGCCGTTTCCATTGCTGTCTCTGATGCTTCTGGAGTAGTGGGTACTGTTGTGGGTGTTGTTTTGACTTTAGCTTTCCTCCTAGACGAGGCCTTGATTGTTTGGATCGATGTATGCTCTGTAATGTCCCGTGGTATGGGTTCAGTTGTTGATAATGCTGGTGAGTCGGGGTCGGCGTTTTTAGCAGGAGAGGCAGTTGTTGTTTTCTTTGGGGACTTTTTCTTTTTTTTGGTGACTTCGGTCCAGCCTTCCTCTGGATTTTTGGGGGGCTGGACCTGACCAGACTCTTTTTCTGGTGTTTTGCTACTGGTGATGGCTGTGGTGATTGTTGCTGTTGTGGTCGTAGTTGCTGTGGTATCCGTGGCAGCTGCAGCATTAGCTGGGTCCTTTTGGGGACAAAACTTTGAAATGTGTCCCAGCTGCTTGCAGCTCCAACAGCGTGGTCTTCGTCCCTCCACCACCACCATCATCTGCCTCTCTCTGCTAATGATGACCTCCGGAATAGCTTGGAAGCCCTCCCTATCCAGGCAGATCCGGAACACATGGTCGCCACAGGCCGTCCCGGCGGCTGACCTTAGGAGATTGCTTTCCTCAACTCGTCCAAACTTACTGAGGAAAGCGGCCAGCACTTCCCCGGTGATAAACGCCGGGACGTTGCACACTGTGACACGGACCCTGCGGGTCCCCATGTACTCCGGTTGCAGCCGGAAGAACTTGGTGGTTATGGTTGTGGATGCTGCTTTCGCTGCCTGTTCTTTGGATGGTAGCAGGACGTCCCAAGTCGCAAAACTTTTGCGACAAAAGTATTGGCAGGGGACGCCTGCTTTCCGGAGAAGATCCTCAAATCCTTCCTTCTTCAGCCCAACCAGCCGCCTTGTTTTTAGGTCGGTTATTACTAGTGATAATATTCTTGGTTCCAGTTTTTCTATTATCTCCGGTATGGGCAAAATTTCATTGCCCTTAAAATACTGGGCATATTTGCCCACCCGGTTTTTTTCGTGGTCTTCCGGTTTTCTTTCCTCTATCTTCCATGGTGTTTTTTCTGGGCTTTTTTCCTTTTGTGCCGGCTGGATTGGGCTGTCTGATTCTGAAGGAGTTGGTAGTGACGGCCAGTTTGCTCCTATGAGGCTAGTTGCTTCCGGCTGCTTAGGGGGGGCTTCTTTTTCATTTTTTTCAGGGTCGTGTAGGGTACGTGTATTCCCCTCCATGATTGGAAAAGCAATCAGGAGGGTAGGTGAAAAAAGGAAGGTGACAGTCCAATTATAGAGGTGGGTCCTTTGCTGTAAAATTACTAAGTCAGACCTCGTGAAAAAAAAAAAAAAAAAAAAAAAAAAAAAAAAAGGGGGGGGGGACTGACAAAGTCAAGGACCAAAAAGTCACTCAAAATAGGAGTGACAGAAAGGGTGAGAAAGTAAATTTATAAAACTGTGAGAAACGACCGACCAGTGACAAAAAGTTAAATTCAAAAGTGAAAAAAAAGTTAGACTGAAGGTCAAACTCAAGTAAAAGGAAAAAATTGGTAAGACGTCAAAAAAGAAAGAAAAATAACTAAAATTAGGTCAAATCTAGTCTTACCACAAAAAGTTTTTTTCCAAAAATAAAGTCCAAAAAGAGCATAGATAAAACAAAGTAATCTGAAAGAATTCAATTCTGAGCTCAAATCACGAGTAGGCTAATTCCTGCGCGAGGAATCGTTGCCACTTGGCTGCTGAGTTCAAATGCGTCTTCTTCGTTTGGACTTTTATTTACTACTGATATTTTAGGTAGCTTTGGGGGCGGTCTAGTGGGGTGAAGGGGACAATTCGTTTTTGTTGGTTTTTTTTTTTTTTTTTCTTTTTCCTTTTCTGAGGGGGGGGGCTGTAGTAGCATTCTTACAGCCCCCCCCCTCAGAAAAGGAAAAAGGAAAAGAAAAAAAAAAAAAAAAAACCAACAAAAACGAATTGTCCCCTTCACCCCACTAGACCGCCCCCAAAGCTACCTAAAATATCAGTAGTAAATAAAAGTCCAAACGAAGAAGACGCATTTGAACTCAGCAGCCAAGGAAGAAGCCTGCTCCTCAGGTCATTCTGCTAAAGTTATTTTCAGATTGAATTGTTGAACATCGTTATACCTGTTATTCGTTAAGTAAGACTTGTTTTGTTTTGTCCAAGTTAATTTATTTTGTGCAAGTGACGGTTTTTTTTATTTTGACTTGTTTTGACATATTTAATTTTTTGTCATTTACTTGTCTTTCGTCACTTGTTCTTCGTTCAACCTTTGTTATACGTTCGACTTGTTTTTCTGTTAAATTTTATTTCAGGGGTTCTACTTATTTTTGGTATTTTTTTCAGTGTCTTTTCTTTACAAGTGTTTTTGTATTGATTGTTTTCACTGTATTATTTGCCTTCTCGTCCTAAAGTAGAACCCCCCTCCATTCTTGCAACAGACGGAGGCTAAATTTTACCCTCCTGGCTGAGAATTTTTCTGCAGCCATGGAGGGGTCCACGACTTCTGATACCCCCCCAAAAAAAGACTCAACACAGGAAAGCCTTATAGGGGCAAACTGGCCTTCATTGCCGGTCCCCGCTGAGACACAGGAAATCATCAACAGTCAAGACAGCCCGATACAGCCGGCCCAAAAGAGCCCCACAGCTTGGAAGGGCCAGCAGAGGGGACCTGCTGATTTCGAGAGAGACAGGGTGGGCAGATACGCCAAGTATTTCAAGGGGAATGAGATACTGCCCATCCCTGAGTTGGTCGAAAAGTTAACACCCAGGATCCTCTCGCTGGTCGTTTCTGACCTCAAAACGAAAAAGCTTGTGGGGCTCAACAAAGACATCTTCGAAGAGCTAGTGAGGAAGGCAGGCATCCCATGCCAATACTTTTGCCGTAAAAGTTTTGCGACATGGGATGTCCTGTTGCCCACTGAAGAACAGGCAGCGAAGGCGGCAGCAAACAACATTGTCACCAAACACTTCAGGCTACAGCCGGAGTATAGGGGGACCCGTAGGCTGCGCGTCACGGTATCAAACGTCCCGGCCGTCATCACTGGGGAGGTTTTGGCCGCCTATCTAAGCGCATTTGGCCAGGTAGAGGAATTTAACCTCCTCAGATCCCCGGCCGGGACAGCCTACGGGGAGTACGCCTTCCGGCTGTGCCTGACGAGGGATGGCTTCAAGGCCATCCCCGAGACTATAATCAGCGGGGACCGGCAAATGATGGTGATGGTGGAAGGGCGTAGACCAAGATGCTGGGCTTGTAGACAAATTGGGCACATTGCCAGATTTTGTCCACAGAAAAATGAAAACACAGCAGCCACAACAACAACAACAGATTCAGCAACCGCCAGCACCACCACCACCACCATCAGTAAACAAACGGAGGCCCAGGGCACGAGTCAGGTCCAGCCCAAAACAAACGAACAGGAGGGCTGGACCGAGGTAAACCGGAAGAAAAAGGGGCCCCCTAAACAGGGAGAAAAAAATCAAAATGCATCCCCTTCTCAGAGACAAGACAAGGCCCAACCACCAGCAGCGCCGGAATCGCCAAAAACACCGGCAACAACTACGTCAAAAGTATCAGCAACACCGGCACCCAAAACCACACCAAAGTCATCAGCAACACCAGCAACCCCAACGACATCAACAGCACCAGTACCATTAGCAACCACAGCATCTCCAGCATCCAAAAAGATGAAAAAGAAAAAAACAACAAACCATACAGAAGAAATGGAGACCTACACCAATTTGAAACGGAGGAGGGACAGTGGGGAAGGGGCCGCAAAAAAAATGTGCCCGGAAAAACCCCAGCCCGAGGCAGGCCCTTCCTCCCAAAAACAACCACAACCACAGTCACCCCCTCCATCTCTACCATCACCATCACCTTCAACACTACCTCCACCACTTTTCCCCCCTCCAAAAATATCACTACAGTCTCCTCCCCAACAAATGGACCCTCCTGCACCTCTCTCACCACAACAAGAACACTTTCTGCACAAATACCATCGCCCTTATAGAATCCCCCTGCCTAGATCACAATCGGCAGAAAGGGCACAACCCTCGAGCCTAGCTCGAACCCCATCCCTTCCCACACTTAGCCCCAGAGACATATCATCCCAGGAACTATTCCCCGCGATTCCCTCACCTAAAAGAAAACCTGACCCCACTGCCGGAAAAAAGAAACCAAATCGGCAGGAGGAGAAACTTTCAATTGGACAGATACAGCGGGCAGCGGCTTTGTGTTCGGTGGAGCTGGAAGCAGTTGGGGACTTCCAGCTCCGGAAGGCACTAAAGCCGCTGCTCAGCTTGGAAAAGATAAATGATTTAAACATTACAAACCCTTCGAACTTTAGGAGTGCAGCCATGGTGACCACTTTTGTCCGGTCAGCTGGCGACCGTACCAGGGGCGTATGGAAGTACCTGAGTACGGTCTGTCAGACTGATACGGGCATAAAGCTGGCGGAGTTGGAGCACTCCTCCCTTAAAAAATGTATTCCTTTTTGTTCGGGCAGGGTCCCAATTTTGGTTCACCCGTCCCTTTACAGGTCCCTAAAGCTGCGGTTCCCGATAGATGTCGGCGGAATCACCAGGGACAACCGGGTTACAACTGAACTCGGCACCGGTTCCCTGCGTCAGGCTGTCGGCATCCTCACACCCAAGGATTTCCGGCCCATAGTCGACACTGAGTAAGGTAAGTCGGATTGATGGCTCTAAACCTTGCCAGTTTGAATGTGAGGGGACTGAGGGATTCAAGCAAGTGTGCGCGCTTGCTTGGTGAACTCAGGAACCTCGGAGTGGATGTTGCTGCAGTGCAGGAGACTCACTTCACTTGCGAGGCTGACTGTCGGGTGCTGGAAAGCGACTTTAACGTTTTCTCAGCATACGGCAGCAACTTCAGCGCTGGGGTCTCCTTGCTAGTTGGACGCAGCCTTGATGCTGATGTTGACGTTGTTTTTGCAGGTGACGGGGGCCGGTTGGTTGTGGCCGATGTTGCCGTGAAAAGTTTCAAGTTTCGTCTGGTTGCGGTTTATGCGCCCAATATCGTTGCGGAGAGGGTTTCCTTTTTTCGTCGGTTGGCGCCGTTCCTGGACGATACGAAGCGGCTAGTCTTAATGGGTGATTGGAATGCGATCCTTGATCCCAAGATAGATAAGGTCGGGCGGGGAGCTAGGCGTGCGGGAAGGTGTGATAGCAGCCTTGTCGGCTTCGTGACTCGTCACGGTCTCGTCGACAGGTTTCGTCTTGATCACCCAGGGCGGGAGATGTGGACGTGGCTAGATAGCTCGCCCTCTGCCAAAGTAGGCTCCTACTTGGACAGAGTGTTAGTGAGAAGAGCTGACATTGATTTTGTTAGTTGTCCCACGTTCCACTTGATAGCGTGGACTGACCATAAACTCATTAGAGTCAGTCTGCGGTTAGCAAATAGGCCTAGTCTAGCCGGCTACTGGAAGTTCAATACCTCCTTACTGGAGATACGGGACTTCCGGGATCGGCTAGAATCCCTAATTCAGCGGGCGTTAGTGGGGGCGGTTACCGGGAATAGGTGGTGGGTTTCTCTTAAGCACAGGATTAGAGATTTCGCCACCAAATACGGTCGACGGCTCAACTTAGATAGGACCGCGGAGGCGAAATCTATAGATGATAGACTCTCCCGGGCGGTGGCTGGGGGGGACTCCCTAGGTGTAGAGCTAGCTAGGAGGGACCTTGAGCGTGAGAGTAGCGAGCGCTACAAGGGATCAGTAGTTAGATCTAGGCTAAAAAGAGTTCTCAACGAAGCTGTGAAATCGAACGCGACTGCGCGTGAAGAAGAAGTGCGAAGGTTCCCCGATCGGTACATCGCATCTGTGAAGACCCCGGACGGGCGTCTGCTGCGATCGGGTCGTGAGATACGTGACGCCTTTCGGGCGCACTTTCGGGATCGCTTTGCCCGCTGCACTGATCTCCCGCTCCGGGAGTTTCGTAGCTATCTGGCCGACTTCCCCCGCCTTGGGGCGGCTGAAGCGGCTAGCTGCGAGGGTGTGGTTACTGAATGCGAAGTCCGTGACGCGTTGAAGCAGGTCGGCCTGAACAAGTCGCCGGGACTAGATGGTTTGCCCTACGAAGTGTACTTGAGGATGTCGCACATGTTTGTGCCTATTCTGACGGATATGTTCAACCATTGGTTCGCCCAGGGAGCCATCCCTGGTAGCGTTACCAAGGGCGTGATCACATTGCTGAAGAAAGGTGGCAGGCATGTTTGGGAGGGTTTAGACGATTACAGGCCCATAACTCTGCTTAACACAGAGTTAAAGATTTTGGCCCGGGTCTTAGCGAATCGTTTACAGCTTGTCATTAGCGATCTGATCGGCCCCGAGCAGACCTTTGCTGTGAAGGGAAGATCGATCCAGGACAACCTGCACTTGATTCGCGAGGTCCTAGAGGGGATAAAAGACGACACCGAATCCGCGCTGATCAGTTTAGATCAGTCCAAGGCCTTCGACAGGGTTGACCATCGGTTCTTGGCGTCTGTTTTGGAGACTGCCGGATTCGAACCGGAGTTCCGCAGATGGATTAGCATGATGTACCACAACCCTCAGGCAGTGGTGCAGGTGAACGGAAGGCGTTCGGGGGTGATCGCGATCGAGCGTTCGGTCCGGCAAGGCTGCCCTCTGTCTCCTCTTCTCTATGTCCTCGCGTTGGAGCCCCTCCTGCGCAGGCTTAGGGATGAGGGGACAAGTCCGGCACTGCGCGGTATCCCATTCGTTGGCCGCATTGCGGCTAGGGTTTCCGCGTTCGCTGATGACGTCACAGTGTTTGTATCCCGCCGCAAGGATATAGAGGCTGTGAAAGAGGCGGTTGTCGAGTATGAGCGGATTGCAGGGGCCAAGGTCAATTTTGACAAAAGCGAAGGTTTGCGGCTTGGTGCTTGGAAGGGTAGCAATACTCTTCCAGGGCCCTTCCGCTGGAGTGACGGACCCATCCGCATCCTTGGGGTGTGGTTTGGGCCCGACCTCCAACTGGAGCGAAATTGGTCGGAAGTACAAGCTAAGGTGAATGCTCAGGTGGGAATCTGGCTTTCAAGGAGGTTGTCCTTAAAGGGCAGGGCTGAGGCGTGCGCCACGTACGTCTTTCCCCTGATCCTTTACCGATTGGCTGTACTTCCTCTGCCTAAGGCACGTCGGTTGGCACTGCAACAATCCCTCTCCAGATTGCTCTGGGGAGGTGCAAGGCCGATGGTCCGTAGGCAGGTCTGTATCCAACGTACTCGCAACGGGGGTCTGGGTATGCCTGATCTGGAGAGCCACTGGCTTGCTGAAAGACTTGCATATCTGGGCCGTGTCTTGACGGGGGACTCAGTGTGGAGACGAAAGGCGAGTCGGACTTTTCCTCGCCTCAAGTCAGACCCAAAGGCTGAAGGTCGACGTAAGCCTTTGGGCGAAGCACTGTTTGTCCGCGAGTGCCGAAAGGCCCTTCGTAACCTTCTTGGGTCCAGTGACCTTTCATGGCCTCGGAAGGAGCTGTATCGGGAATTAGTGGTGGGTTCCGCTTCTGATCCTCTCAGCGAGCGGCGCGGCTGGACGGCGGAGGAGATCCGCTCTCACTGGAATTGGGCGCCAGGATCGAGCTTCTTGAACAACTCCGAGTTCTCGCTCACCTGGCGACTTGTTCGGAATGCGTTATCCCTTCGCGGCTTGAACTTCAAGGCGGGCCTGGCAGACATGCCTGATTGCACTCGCTGCGGCAGTGGCTTGGAAGAAACGGCTGAGCACGCCTTCTACTACTGCGAGCGAGTCCGTCCGTTTTGGGATCACGTCGGGGAGTGGACGGCTCGCATCGAACCCAAACAGCTCGTGCTGCTCGACGTTGGTTACGTCGTAGACAACGTTCTTCCTCCGTTTCACGGTGAGAAGCGTGTGGTGTTTCTCGCGATCCTAGCTGTAGCTAGAATGGTGATTTGGACGACGCGAAACAAGGGATTGTATGACGATGCAAACTTTTCTCATCGTGATCTGGTTTTGTATTTTCGGCATCAGCTGAGGGTCAAAATCAGATGCGATAGAAAACGCTTGGATCGCATAACATTCAGCAAAAGGTGGGTGACTGCAGCGAGCCTGGTCGTACGAAAGGGGGCAACGTTGGAGTCATCCTTCCCTCCTCTGCCGGCCCATGGCGTCTATGGTACGGGTCCTTAGGGACCCCATCCCTGGTAAGTAGAATTGTTTTTTTTCCCCTTGTAACCTAGTTAGCAGTATGTTGTGTGTCATTGTCCCCGTCATCTAGTCGGTAGTTTCTCAAGATCTTCCCCCTCCCAATTATTTTTGTACCTCAACCCGAATCCCAGCCCGCTTTTATTGAAGATCTTGAAAATTCATATGTAAAAAATCATATTATCTGCTTGTATCGACCCATACCGCGCCCGACCCTTTATTTCTTTTATCTCTGTAGATTAGGATTCCCGCCCTACCTAGGGTAGGTCCGGCTTGTTTCCGGTTTCTTTCGACCCGGAAAACAGTCGGCCTCCAATTTTCTAGACGGGGGGGATGGGAGGGAAACCAAACGGGGGATTTTTTCCTTGTTTTCGTGTATATATGTTTTTCGGGTTTTTTTCTCCCATTCCCATCATATCCATTGTAAAAAAATCATACATTGTAAATAAAAATCATGCATCACTTTCGGGTTTTAAGTAGGACTTTTTCATAGAGCAAATGCGGTATTTTGGTGGTCGCTGCGTGCAAGGAGATGGACGAGTGATTATATATTGTATTGTTGAATGGGTCGGCGAATGTGGCTAGCTAGGTTCCCCATAGAAAATATAGTTAAAGCATGACCGCTCCCTTCCCCTCCCCCAAAACCAAAAGGCCTCGTGCCTTCTTGTATTCTTTTACAAGGAATAAAGAACTCAGCAGCCAAGTGGCACTGACTCTTCGTTATTCACGCCGTTACTTTGATTCGTGCAAGAATAAGCCTACTCGTTATTCACGCCGTTACTTTGATTATTACGATTTGGATTACTAAAAGTTAAAAATTGTTATTATCTCGGTAAGACTTGTTTTTTTTTTTTCCGTTGGACTTGATTTTTTCTTTTTTCAAGCTTACCTGAGAAGTTGTTACTTGTGACAATTTTGGTTTAATTTGGATTTGTCACTTGCTTTCGTTATCCGACGTTTGTTTCTCTTGTGGTCGGACTTGTTTTCCTTTCTTAAGTGTTTTGTCTTGAGTGTTTTTTAATTTTTCAGGGGGTATCTACGTGTTCTAATCTTTTTGTATTTATTCCGGCGTGTTGTACTATTGTCTAATTTTATAATTTTTACTTTTTTGAACAGTAGAACCCCCCCCACACACACACACTTGCAACAGGTGTGGGCCTTAGTTTACCCTCCTGGCTGCAAGCCCTACTGCAGTCATGGAGGGTTCCACTTCCAAAAAAAATGAAGACAACATTGAACCCTCAAAGGAACCCTCACAAGAGAGTTTAATTGGAGAGAATTGGCCATCACTACCGATCCCTGCTGATTCTCCAAGAACAATAGTGGACACATCACAGGACAGTCCAATACAGCCGGCCCAAAAGAGCCCCACACCTTGGAAGGGCCAGCAGAGGGGACCTGCCGACTATGAAAGGGATAGGGTAGAGAAGTACGCAAAGTACTTCAAAGGCAATGAAATTCTGCCCATCCCTGAATTAGTTGAAAAATTCACACCTAGGATCCTCTCGCTGGTCGTTTCGGATCTCAAAACCAAAAGGCTAGTGGGGCTCAAGAAAGAGACGTTTGAGGAGCTGTTGAGGAAGGCGGGCATCCCATGCCAGTACTTCTGTCGCAAGAGTTTTGCGACATGGGATGTCCTCCTTCCTACGGAAGAACAAGCCGCCAAGTTGGCGGCTAATAATATAACGACGAAGTATTTCAGGTTACAGCCGGAATATAGGGGCACCCGTAGGCTCCGAGTAACCATCTGTAACGTCCCGCCCCTCATTTCTGGGGAGGTTTTGGCCGCTTATTTAAGCTCGTACGGCCAAGTGGAGGAGTATAACCTCCTCAGATCCCCAGCCGGGACAGCCTACGGGGATTATGCCTTCCGGCTGTGCCTGACGAGGGATGGCTTCAAAGCCATCCCCGAGATTCTAATCAGCGGGGACCGGGAGATGATCGTGATGGTGGAGGGGCGGAGACCGAGGTGTTGGTCCTGCAAAAAGATTGGCCACATCTCGAAGTTCTGCCCCGAGAAGCCAGAGAATGCAGCAACAGCAGCAGCAGCAACAGCAGCAGCAGCAACAACAACAGCAACAACAACAGCAGCAACAGCTTCAACAGCCACCATCAGCAAAACAGCGGAGACCCAGGATCCGAGTCAGGACCAGCCCAAAACAAATGACAAAGAGGGCTGGTCCGAGGTGACCCGGAGGAGGAGGGGTTCCCCCAAACAGGGGGAAAAAGGCTTAATTTCACCCTCACCTCAAAAGCAGACCAAGCCACCGGAACCAGTACCAGCAGCAGCAACAGCGGAACAAGCAACAACGCCAACAGCTAAGAAAGGGCCACAGACCCCAACAACAACAACAACAAAGACAACAGCAACATCAACAACACCAGTATCACCAACATTGGCTAAAAAGAAAAAGAAAAAAAAAACCAAGGAAGACCATGAAAACATGGAAACAACAACAAACTTGAAAAGAAGAAGAGACAGCGGGGAGGGGGCTGCCAAAAAAGTGCGTGCAGGACCTTCCGACACAGAAGACCCTTTAGAAGGCCCTTCAAATGCACATCACCAAAAGCAGCCCCTCCCCCAACAAGTTCCAATGCAGATACCACTGCTGGCTCCTTTTCCGCCACTCTCCTTACCACCACCTCCCCTACCACTTCCGCCAATGTTCCCTCCTCAATATTGCATTCCTCAGAATGCTCCCTCTGACTCGCTACAACCCCCACAATTTTTACAACCCCCATTACCACCACAACAACTACCACAACCTCCTCTACCAACAGAAACACCCCCACTTCATCCCCGCCAACATCAAATTGTGCATATAAGGCGAGCACAATCCCTGGAAAGGCCGTCCCCCCCAAAATTACCCAGGTCACTATCGTTACCATCCCTGAGTCCAATGTCTTCTCCAGAACTCTTCCCAAAATGGACTCCCATCCAAACAAACCCCCAGACTACATCATCCCAAAATCCAAAAGAGGCGGCAAACGATGCCGAGAAAGACAAACAACAAAAGGCAAAACATTTTTGCACCGTTGGTGCAGAAGCAGTAACGGACCATCTATTAAAAAAGATGTTAAAGCCGTTACTGCAACTGGAAAAAGTGGAAAAGAAAAAAGTTAACAACCCTTTTAATTTTAAGAGTGCAGCCATGGTGACCACTTTCATCCGTTCGGCTGGTGACCGTACCAAGGGCGTATGGAAGTTCTTGGATACGGTCCGCCAGACCGACACGGGTGTAAAGCTGGCGGAATTGGAGCACTCTTCCTTGAAAAGATGCTTGCCGTTTTGCTCAGGGAGGGTCCCTATCTTAGTTCACCCCTCCTTTTATAGAGCCCTAAAAGTACGGTTCCCGCTGGATGTTGGCGGAGTGTCTAGGGATGGCCGAGTGAACACTGAGCTCGGCACCGGCTCTCTAAGACAGGCCGTTGGCATCCTCACCCCTGGGGATTTCCGGCCCATAGTCGACACTGAATAAGGTAAGTCGGATTGATGACTTTAAACGTTGCCAGTTTGAATGTGAGGGGACTGAGGGATTCAAGCAAGTGTGCGCGCTTGCTTGGTGAACTCAAGAACCTCTGCGTAGATGTTGCTGCAGTGCAGGAGACTCACTTCACTTGCGAGGCTGACTGTCGGGTGCTGGAAAGCGACTTTAACGTTTTCTCAGCATACGGCAGCAACTTCAGCGCTGGGGTCTCCTTGCTAGTTGGACGCAGCCTTGATGCTGATGTTGACGTTGTTTTTGCAGGTGACGGGGGCCGGTTGGTTGTGGCCGATGTTGCCGTGAAAAGTTTCAAGTTTCGTCTGGTTGCGGTTTATGCGCCCAATATCGTTGCGGAGAGGGTTTCCTTTTTTCGTCGGTTGGCGCCGTTCCTGGACGATACGAAGCGGCTAGTCTTAATGGGTGATTGGAATGCGATCCTTGATCCCAAGATAGATAAGGTCGGGCGGGGTGCTAGGCGTGCGGGAAGGTGTGATAGCAGCCTTGTCGGCTTCGTGACTCGTCACGGTCTCGTCGACAGGTTTCGTCTTGATCACCCAGGGCGGGAGATGTGGACGTGGCTAGATAGCTCGCCCTCTGCCAAAGTAGGCTCCTACTTGGACAGAGTGTTAGTGAGAAGAGCTGACATTGATTTTGTTAGTTGTCCCACGTTCCACTTGATAGCGTGGACTGACCATAAACTCATTAGAGTCAGTCTGCGGTTAGCAAATAGGCCTAGTCTAGCCGGCTACTGGAAGTTCAATACCTCCTTACTGGAGATACGGGACTTCCGGGATCGGCTGGAATCCCTAATTCAGCGGGCGTTAGTGGGGGCGGTTACCGGGAATAGGTGGTGGGTTTCTCTTAAGCACAGGATTAGAGATTTCGCCACCAAATACGGTCGACGGCTCAACTTAGATAGGACCACGGAGGCGAAATCTATAGATGATAGACTCTCCCGGGCGGTGGCTGGGGGGGACTCCCTAGGTGTAGAGCTAGCTAGGAGGGACCTTGAGCGTGAGAGTAGCGAGCGCTACAAGGGATCAGTAGTTAGATCTAGGCTAAAAAGAGTTCTCAACGAAGCTGTGAAATCGAACGCGACTGCGCGTGAAGAAGAAGTGCGAAGGTTCCCCGATCGGTACATCGCATCTGTGAAGACCCCGGACGGGCGTCTGCTGCGATCGGGTCGTGAGATACGTGACGCCTTTCGGGCGCACTTTCGGGATCGCTTTGCCCGCTGCACTGATCTCCCGCTCCGGGAGTTTCGTAGCTATCTGGCCGACTTCCCCCGCCTTGGGGCGGCTGAAGCGGCTAGCTGCGAGGGTGTGGTTACTGAATGCGAAGTCCGTGACGCGTTGAAGCAGGTTGGCCTCAACAAGTCGCCGGGACTAGATGGTTTGCCCTACGAAGTGTACTTGAGGATGTCGCACATGTTTGTGCCTATTCTGACGGATATGTTCAACCATTGGTTCGCCCAGGGAGCCATCCCTGGTAGCGTTACCAAGGGCGTGATCACATTGCTGAAGAAAGGTGGCAGGCATGTTTGGGAGGGTTTAGACGATTACAGGCCCATAACTCTGCTTAACACAGAGTTAAAGATTTTGGCCCGGGTCTTAGCGAATCGTTTACAGCTTGTCATTAGCGATCTGATCGGCCCCGAGCAGACCTTTGCTGTGAAGGGAAGATCGATCCAGGACAACCTGCACTTGATTCGCGAGGTCCTAGAGGGGATAAAAGACGACACCGAATCCGCGCTGATCAGTTTAGATCAGTCCAAGGCCTTCGACAGGGTTGACCATCGGTTCTTGGCGTCTGTTTTGGAGACTGCCGGATTCGAACCGGAGTTCCGCAGATGGATTAGCATGATGTACCACAACCCTCAGGCAGTGGTGCAGGTGAACGGAAGGCGTTCGGGGGTGATCGCGATCGAGCGTTCGGTCCGGCAAGGCTGCCCTCTGTCTCCTCTTCTCTATGTCCTCGCGTTGGAGCCCCTCCTGCGCAGGCTTAGGGATGAGGGGACAAGTCCGGCACTGCGCGGTATCCCATTCATTGGCCGCATTGCGGCTAGGGTTTCCGCGTTCGCTGATGACGTCACAGTGTTTGTATCCCGCCGCAAGGATATAGAGGCTGTGAAAGAGGCGGTTGTCGAGTATGAGCGGATTGCAGGGGCCAAGGTCAATTTTGACAAAAGCGAAGGTTTGCGGCTTGGTGCTTGGAGGGGTAGCAATACTCTTCCAGGGCCCTTCCGC
The DNA here is from genome assembly GCA_963585895.1 of Sepioteuthis lessoniana. Classification (NCBI taxonomy): domain Eukaryota; kingdom Metazoa; phylum Mollusca; class Cephalopoda; order Myopsida; family Loliginidae; genus Sepioteuthis; species Sepioteuthis lessoniana. Next base: position 47,066 of record CAUZXS010003977.1, on the reverse strand, counting down.
TGGAGTGACGGACCCATCCGCATCCTTGGGGTGTGGTTTGGGCCCGACCTCCAACTGGAGCGAAATTGGTCGGAAGTACAAGCTAAGGTGAATGCTCAGGTGGGAATCTGGCTTTCAAGGAGGTTGTCCTTAAAGGGCAGGGCTGAGGCGTGCGCCACGTACGTCTTTCCCCTGATCCTTTACCGATTGGCTGTACTTCCTCTGCCTAAGGCACGTCGGTTGGCACTGCAACAATCCCTCTCCAGATTGCTCTGGGGAGGTGCAAGGCCGATGGTCCGTAGGCAGGTCTGTATCCAACGTACTCGCAACGGGGGTCTGGGTATGCCTGATCTGGAGAGCCACTGGCTTGCTGAAAGACTTGCATATCTGGGCCGTGTCTTGACGGGGGACTCAGTGTGGAGACGAAAGGCGAGTCGGACTTTTCCTCGCCTCAAGTCAGACCCAAAGGCTGAAGGTCGACGTAAGCCTTTGGGCGAAGCACTGTTTGTCCGCGAGTGCCGAAAGGCCCTTCGTAACCTTCTTGGGTCCAGTGACCTTTCATGGCCTCGGAAGGAGCTGTATCGGGAATTAGTGGTGGGTTCCGCTTCTGATCCTCTCAGCGAGCGGCACGGCTGGACGGCGGAGGAGATCCGCTCTCACTGGAATTGGGCGCCAGGATCGAGCTTCTTGAACAACTCCGAGTTCTCGCTCACCTGGCGACTTGTTCGGAATGCGTTATCCCTTCGCGGCTTGAACTTCAAGGCGGGCCTGGCAGACATGCCTGATTGCACTCGCTGCGGCAGTGGCTTGGAAGAAACGGCTGAGCACGCCTTCTACTACTGCGAGCGAGTCCGTCCGTTTTGGGATCACGTCGGGGAGTGGACGGCTCGCATCGAACCCAAACAGCTCGTGCTGCTCGACGTTGGTTACGTCGTAGACAACGTTCTTCCTCCGTTTCACGGTGAGAAGCGTGTGGTGTTTCTCGCGATCCTAGCTGTAGCCCGAATGGTGATTTGGACGACGCGAAACAAGGGATTGTATGACGATGCAAACTTTTCTCATCGTGATCTGGTTTTGTATTTTCGGCATCAGCTGAGGGTCAAAATCAGATGCGATAGAAAACGCTTGGATCGCATAACATTCAGCAAAAGGTGGGTGACTGCAGCGAGCCTGGTCGTACGAAAGGGGGCAACGTTGGAGTCATCCTTCCCTCCTCTGCCGGCCCATGGCGTCTATGGTACGGGTCCTTAGGGACCCCATCCCTGGTAAGTAGAATTGTTTTTTCCCCCTTGTAACCTAGTTAGCAGTATGTTGTGTGTCATTGTCCCCGTCATCTAGTCGGTAGTTTCTCAAGATCTTCCCCCTCCCTATTATTTTTGTACCTCAACCCGAAGCCCAGCCCGCTTTTATTGAAGATCTTGAAAATTCATATGTAAAAAATCATATAATCTGCTTGTATCGACCCATACCGCGCCCGACCCTTTATTTCTTTTATCTCTGTAGATTAGGATTCCCGCCCTACCTAGGGTAGGTCCTGCTTGTTTCCGGTTTCTTTCGACCCGGAAAACAGTCGGCCTCCAATTTTCTAGACGGGGGGATGGGAGGGAAACCAAACGGGGGATTTTTTCCTTGTTTTCGTGTATATATGTTTTTCGGGGTTTTTTTCTCCCATTCCCATCATATCCATTGTAAAAAATCATACATTGTAAATAAAATCATGCATCACTTTCGGGTTTTAAGTAGGACTTTTTCATAGAGCAAATGCGGTATTTTGGTGGTTGCTGCGTGCAAGGAGATGGACGAGTGATTATATATTGTATTGTTGAATGGGTCGGCGAATGTGGCTAGCTAGGTTCCCCATAGAAAATATAGTTTAAGCATGACCGCTCACTTCCCCTCCCCCAAAACCAAAAGGCCTCGTGCCTTCTTGTATTTTTTTTACAAGGAATAAAGAACTCAGGAGCCAAGTGGCACTGACTCTTCGTTATTCACGCCGTTACTTTGATTCGTGCAAGAATAAGCCAACTCGTTATTCACGCCGTTACTTTGATTATTACGATTTGGATTACTAAAAGTTAAAAATTGTTATTATCTCGGTAAGACTTGTTTTTTTTTTCCGTTGGACTTGATTTTTTCTTTTTTCAAGCTTACCTGAGAAGTTGTTACTTGTGACAATTTTGGTTTAATTTGGATTTGTCACTTGCTTTCGTTATCCGACGTTTGTTTCTCTTGTGGTCGGACTTGTTTTCCTTTCTTAAGTGTTTTGTCTTGAGTGTTTTTTAATTTTTCAGGGGGTATCTACGTGTTCTAATCTTTTTGTATTTATTCCGGCGTGTTGTACTATTGTCTAATTTTATAATTTTTACTTTTTTGAACAGTAGAACCCCCCCACACACACACTTGCAACAGGTGTGGGCCTTAGTTTACCCTCCTGGCTGCAAGCCCTACTGCAGTCATGGAGGGTTCCACTTCCAAAAAAAATGAAGACAACATTGAACCCTCAAAGGAACCCTCACAAGAGAGTTTAATTGGAGAGAATTGGCCATCACTACCGATCCCTGCTGATTCTCCAAGAACAATAGTGGACACATCACAGGACAGTCCAATACAGCCGGCCCAAAAGAGCCCCACACCTTGGAAGGGCCAGCAGAGGGGACCTGCCGACTATGAAAGGGATAGGGTAGAGAAGTACGCAAAGTACTTCAAAGGCAATGAAATTCTGCCCATCCCTGAATTAGTTGAAAAATTCACACCTAGGATCCTCTCGCTGGTCGTTTCGGATCTCAAAACCAAAAGGCTAGTGGGGCTCAAGAAAGAGACGTTTGAGGAGCTGTTGAGGAAGGCGGGCATCCCATGCCAGTACTTCTGTCGCAAGAGTTTTGCGACATGGGATGTCCTCCTTCCTACGGAAGAACAAGCCGCCAAGTTGGCGGCTAATAATATAACGACGAAGTATTTCAGGTTACAGCCGGAATATAGGGGCACCCGTAGGCTCCGAGTAACCATCTGTAACGTCCCGCCCCTCATTTCTGGGGAGGTTTTGGCCGCTTATTTAAGCTCGTACGGCCAAGTGGAGGAGTATAACCTCCTCAGATCCCCAGCCGGGACAGCCTACGGGGATTATGCCTTCCGGCTGTGCCTGACGAGGGATGGCTTCAAAGCCATCCCCGAGATTCTAATCAGCGGAGACCGGGAGATGATCGTGATGGTGGAGGGGCGGAGACCGAGGTGTTGGTCCTGCAAAAAGATTGGCCACATCTCGAAGTTCTGCCCCGAGAAGCCAGAGAATGCAGCAACAGCAGCAACAGCAGCAGCAGCAACAACAACAACAGCAACAACAACAGCAGCAACAGCTTCAACAGCCACCATCAGCAAAACAGCGGAGACCCAGGATCCGAGTCAGGACCAGCCCAAAACAAATGACAAAGAGGGCTGGTCCGAGGTGACCCGGAGGAGGAGGGGTTCCCCCAAACAAGGGGAAAAAGGCTTAATTTCACCCTCACCTCAAAAGCAGACCAAGCCACCGGAACCAGTACCAGCAGCAGCAACAGCGGAACAAGCAACAACGCCAACAACTAAGAAAGGGCCACAGACCCCAACAACAACAACAACAAAGACAACAGCAACATCAACAACACCAGTATCACCAACATTGGCTAAAAAGAAAAAGAAAAAAAAAACCAAGGAAGACCATGAAAACATGGAAACAACAACAAACTTGAAAAGAAGAAGAGACAGCGGGGAGGGGGCTGCCAAAAAAGTGCGTGCAGGACCTTCCGACACAGAAGACCCTTTAGAAGGCCCTTCAAATGCACATCACCAAAAGCAGCCCCTCCCCCAACAAGTTCCAATGCAGATACCACTGCTGGCTCCTTTTCCGCCACTCTCCTTACCACCACCTCCCCTACCACTTCCGCCAATGTTCCCTCCTCAATATTGCATTCCTCAGAATGCTCCCTCTGACTCGCTACAACCCCCACAATTTTTACAACCCCCATTACCACCACCACAACTACCACAACCTCCTCTACCAACAGAAACACCCCCACTTCATCCCCGCCGACATCAAATTGTGCATATAAGGCGAGCACAATCCCTGGAAAGGCCGTCCCCCCAAAATTACCCAGGTCACTATCGTTACCATCCCTGAGTCCAATGTCTTCTCCAGAACTCTTCCCAAAATGGACTCCCATCCAAACAAACCCCCAGACTACATCATCCCAAAATCCAAAAGAGGCGGCAAACGATGCCGAGAAAGACAAACAACAAAAGGCAAAACATTTTTGCACCGTTGGTGCAGAAGCAGTAACGGACCATCTATTAAAAAAGATGTTAAAGCCGTTACTGCAACTGGAAAAAGTGGAAAAGAAAAAAGTTAACAACCCTTTTAATTTTAAGAGTGCAGCCATGGTGACCACTTTCATCCGTTCGGCTGGTGACCGTACCAAGGGCGTATGGAAGTTCTTGGATACGGTCCGCCAGACCGACACGGGTGTAAAGCTGGCGGAATTGGAGCACTCTTCCTTGAAAAGATGCTTGCCGTTTTGCTCAGGGAGGGTCCCTATCTTAGTTCACCCCTCCTTTTATAGAGCCCTAAAAGTACGGTTCCCGCTGGATGTTGGCGGAGTGTCTAGGGATGGCCGAGTGAACACTGAGCTCGGCACCGGCTCTCTAAGACAGGCCGTTGGCATCCTCACCCCTGGGGATTTCCGGCCCATAGTCGACACTGAATAAGGTAAGTCGGATTGATGACTTTAAACGTTGCCAGTTTGAATGTGAGGGGACTGAGGGATTCAAGCAAGTGTGCGCGCTTGCTTGGTGAACTCAAGAACCTCTGCGTAGATGTTGCTGCAGTGCAGGAGACTCACTTCACTTGCGAGGCTGACTGTCGGGTGCTGGAAAGCGACTTTAACGTTTTCTCAGCATACGGCAGCAACTTCAGCGCTGGGGTCTCCTTGCTAGTTGGACGCAGCCTTGATGCTGATGTTGACGTTGTTTTTGCAGGTGACGGGGGCCGGTTGGTTGTGGCCGATGTTGCCGTGAAAAGTTTCAAGTTTCGTCTGGTTGCGGTTTATGCGCCCAATATCGTTGCGGAGAGGGTTTCCTTTTTTCGTCGGTTGGCGCCGTTCCTGGACGATACGAAGCGGCTAGTCTTAATGGGTGATTGGAATGCGATCCTTGATCCCAAGATAGATAAGGTCGGGCGGGGAGCTAGGCGTGCGGGAAGGTGTGATAGCAGCCTTGTCGGCTTCGTGACTCGTCACGGTCTCGTCGACAGGTTTCGTCTTGATCACCCAGGGCGGGAGATGTGGACGTGGCTAGATAGCTCGCCCTCTGCCAAAGTAGGCTCCTACTTGGACAGAGTGTTAGTGAGAAGAGCTGACATTGATTTTGTTAGTTGTCCCACGTTCCACTTGATAGCGTGGACTGACCATAAACTCATTAGAGTCAGTCTGCGGTTAGCAAATAGGCCTAGTCTAGCCGGCTACTGGAAGTTCAATACCTCCTTACTGGAGATACGGGACTTCCGGGATCGGCTGGAATCCCTAATTCAGCGGGCGTTAGTGGGGGCGGTTACCGGGAATAGGTGGTGGGTTTCTCTTAAGCACAGGATTAGAGATTTCGCCACCAAATACGGTCGACGGCTCAACCTAGATAGGACCGCGGAGGCGAAATCTATAGATGATAGACTCTCCCGGGCGGTGGCTGGGGGGGACTCCCTAGGTGTAGAGCTAGCTAGGAGGGACCTTGAGCGTGAGAGTAGCGAGCGCTACAAGGGATCAGTAGTTAGATCTAGGCTAAAAAGAGTTCTCAACGAAGCTGTGAAATCGAACGCGACTGCGCGTGAAGAAGAAGTGCGAAGGTTCCCCGATCGGTACATCGCATCTGTGAAGACCCCGGACGGGCGTCTGCTGCGATCGGGTCGTGAGATACGTGACGCCTTTCGGGCGCACTTTCGGGATCGCTTTGCCCGCTGCACTGATCTCCCGATCCGGGAGTTTCGTAGCTATCTGGCCGATTTCCCCCGCCTTGGGGCGGCTGAAGCGGCTAGCTGCGAGGGTGTGGTTACTGAATGCGAAGTCCGTGACGCGTTGAAGCAGGTCGGCCTGAACAAGTCGCCGGGACTAGATGGTTTGCCCTACGAAGTGTACTTGAGGATGTCGCACATGTTTGTGCCTATTCTGACGGATATGTTCAACCATTGGTTCGCCCAGGGAGCCATCCCTGGTAGCGTTACCAAGGGCGTGATCACATTGCTGAAGAAAGGTGGCAGGCATGTTTGGGAGGGTTTAGACGATTACAGGCCCATAACTCTGCTTAACACAGAGTTAAAGATTTTGGCCCGGGTCTTAGCGAATCGTTTACAGCTTGTCATTAGCGATCTGATCGGCCCCGAGCAGACCTTTGCTGTGAAGGGAAGATCGATCCAGGACAACCTGCACTTGATTCGCGAGGTCCTAGAGGGGATAAAAGACGACACCGAATCCGCGCTGATCAGTTTAGATCAGTCCAAGGCCTTCGACAGGGTTGACCATCGGTTCTTGGCGTCTGTTTTGGAGACTGCCGGATTCGAACCGGAGTTCCGCAGATGGATTAGCATGATGTACCACAACCCTCAGGCAGTGGTGCAGGTGAACGGAAGGCGTTCGGGGGTGATCGCGATCGAGCGTTCGGTCCGGCAAGGCTGCCCTCTGTCTCCTCTTCTCTATGTCCTCGCGTTGGAGCCCCTCCTGCGCAGGCTTAGGGATGAGGGGACAAGTCCGGCACTGCGCGGTATCCCATTCGTTGGCCGCATTGCGGCTAGGGTTTCCGCGTTCGCTGATGACGTCACAGTGTTTGTATCCCGCCGCAAGGATATAGAGGCTGTGAAAGAGGCGGTTGTCGAGTATGAGCGGATTGCAGGGGCCAAGGTCAATTTTGACAAAAGCGAAGGTTTGCGGCTTGGTGCTTGGAGGGGTAGCAATACTCTTCCAGGGCCCTTCCGCTGGAGTGACGGACCCATCCGCATCCTTGGGGTGTGGTTTGGGCCCGACCTCCAACTGGAGCGAAATTGGTCGGAAGTACAAGCTAAGGTGAATGCTCAGGTGGGAATCTGGCTTTCAAGGAGGTTGTCCTTAAAGGGCAGGGCTGAGGCGTGCGCCACGTACGTCTTTCCCCTGATCCTTTACCGATTGGCTGTACTTCCTCTGCCTAAGGCACGTCGGTTGGCACTGCAACAATCCCTCTCCAGATTGCTCTGGGGAGGTGCAAGGCCGATGGTCCGTAGGCAGGTCTGTATCCAACGTACTCGCAACGGGGGTCTGGGTATGCCTGATCTGGAGAGCCACTGGCTTGCTGAAAGACTTGCATATCTGGGCCGTGTCTTGACGGGGGACTCAGTGTGGAGACGAAAGGCGAGTCGGACTTTTCCTCGCCTCAAGTCAGACCCAAAGGCTGAAGGTCGACGTAAGCCTTTGGGCGAAGCACTGTTTGTCCGCGAGTGCCGAAAGGCCCTTCGTAACCTTCTTGGGTCCAGTGACCTTTCATGGCCTCGGAAGGAGCTGTATCGGGAATTAGTGGTGGGTTCCGCTTCTGATCCTCTCAGAAAACGAATTGTCCCCTTCACCCCACTAGACCGCCCCCAAAGCTACCTAAAATATCAGTAGTAAATAAAAGTCCAAACGAAGAAGACGCATTTGAACTCAGGAGCCAAGTGGAAGAAATATGTCAATATTGGTCAGTATGTCTTTAATTCCAATTTAAAATGCTGAATTTTACAAAATGTTATGCTGTATTTTGTTTGTAAAATAATGCTTAAACTATGCGTTTTAAATGTAAAGGCACGCTTACTCTACTGTAAAGCCAATTTGATATTAAGCCTATCCACATGTCAGCGAACAAGGCAGAATGTTTTTAAATATCTTCTATCGAATAATTTAAAAATTCGTAAAGAAAGCCCTAACAGTAGTTTAGAAGAAAAAGCCTAGAATGCTACTACAGCCCCCCCCCCTCAGAAAAGGAAAAAGAAAAAAAAAAAAAAAACCCAACAAAAACGAATTGTCCCCTTCACCCCACTAGACCGCCCCCAAAGCTACCTAAAATATCAGTAGTAAATAAAAGTCCAAACGAAGAAGACGCATTTGAACTCAGGAGCCAAGTGGAAGAAATATGTCAATATTGGTCAGTATGTCTTTAATTCCAATTTAAAATGCTGAATTTTACAAAATGTTATGCTGTATTTTGTTTGTAAAATAATGCTTAAACTATGCGTTTTAAATGTAAAGGCACGCTTACTCTACTGTAAAGCCAATTTGATATTAAGCCTATCCACATGTCAGCGAACAAGGCAGAATGTTTTTAAATATCTTCTATCGAATAATTTAAAAATTCGTAAAGAAAGCCCTAACAGTAGTTTAGAAGAAAAAGCCTAGAATGCTACTACAGCCCCCCCCCCTCAGAAAAGGAAAAAGAAAAAAAAAAAAAAAAACCCAACAAAAACGAATTGTCCCCTTCACCCCACTAGACCGCCCCCAAAGCTACCTAAAATATCAGTAGTAAATAAAAGTCCAAACGAAGAAGACGCATTTGAACTCAGGAGCCAAGTGGAAGAAATATGTCAATATTGGTCAGTATGTCTTTAATTCCAATTTAAAATGCTGAATTTTACAAAATGTTATGCTGTATTTTGTTTGTAAAATAATGCTTAAACTATGCGTTTTAAATGTAAAGGCACGCTTACTCTACTGTAAAGCCAATTTGATATTAAGCCTATCCACATGTCAGCGAACAAGGCAGAATGTTTTTAAATATCTTCTATCGAATAATTTAAAAATTCGTAAAGAAAGCCCTAACAGTAGTTTAGAAGAAAAAGCCTAGAACGCCTAATGCTACCACAGAGCTCTAATTCCTGAAGCCTGCTAGGTCCCCAACTGTAGGATGAAAAAAAAAAAAAAATGAAAACCCTTGGAAAAGTCCCAATACAGCAAAAAGTATAAGTCAGTATTAGTGAAAGTCATAAGAAAGTACCTAAATGTTGGACTTTAACTAAGTTAAAACTTAAAACAAATTCCCCCCCCCTTTATTTATTTATTAATTTTTTTTTTTTTTTTTTTTTTTTTTTTTTTTAATGTTCATTTATTTTATTATGTACACATGGGAAGCAGCATGATGTACGTTAAGGTATTTGAATAAACCAATGGACGACCAAAGTCAATACCCAAATGGGTCCTAGACGTGAGTTTGACGACTTTTCGCTCAGGATCGACTGTTCGATCGGGGAACTACTGCTGCTCCTCTATAAGAGTGGCTTCTATAGACGAGAATAAAACAGCCATCGAAAGATAACCATGACCCACACTCAAACCACTTACACAAACCGCATCGCTCTTCGCGCGGGTAAAAAAGGGGCGCGTCCTGCTGAGGTTGGAGCCCTGGCCTCGGTGTTCGAAAAATCAGCTACAGAGCTCAAACAATCAAAACTACTAAAATGCAAGCAAACACTACAAATAGCCACATTTAACGTAAGAACCTTAAATAGAATAGGACAACTCCCAGAGCTAATCGCATCGGCCGAAGAACATAAAATAGACATAATATGCATACAAGAACACAGATACACGCACACAGAAGATATCAAATATCACGAAACTGGCAATGGATGGTCGCTCGCCACTGTATCCGCATGGAAAAACTCTGTCAACGCCGCAGTGGGAGGGGTAGGATTGCTTATAGGACCTAGAGCACTAAAAACGCTTAATAGCATAGAGAAAATACAACCTAGAATGATGGTAGCTACATTTAACGGAAACCCCAGAGCAACAATCGTCTCATGCTACAGCCCCACCAATGTTAGTGAAGAAAATGAAATAGTCACCTTCTACGATGAGTTATCCTCATTAGTGCGTAGCATCCCGAAACACAACATGTTAGTCATTGGCGGAGACATGAATGCACAAATCGGGAAAAACGGAAACAACAAATACAGCCTCCACAACACGTCAAATAGAAATGGGCAACATCTAACAGATTTCATGATAGAAAATAGATTAGCATGCCTCAATACAAACTACCAAAAAAGAGAGGGCAAACTATGGACATACACGTACGCAAACAATACTAAAGCTCAGATAGACTACGTCCTTATAAACAAGAAATGGAAGAATAGTGCATTGAATTGCGAGGCATATTCCTCTTTTGAGGGTGTGTCCACCGATCACCGAATAGTCACAGCGAAAATACGGTTAAGCCTACGAAAAAACGACAAACGAACAGCGACCACCAAACACTATGACTGGGCCCTATTAAACAACAAAGATGTCAGAGATAAATACGTATTAGAATTAAGAAACAGATTCGAAACACTACAAGAAAAGACGGAAAAAAGTACACCAAACGACGAATACGAAAATTTCGTCAATGCCCACCTTGAGGCAGCAGCAAAATACATTCCAACAAAAATTAAAACTAAATATAGAGTCCCATGGGAAACCTTTGCGGTGAGAGAAAAACGTGCACTAGTGAAAACAGCCTCCAAAAACTATCGAAAAAACCCAACAAACACAAATGCCTTAAAACTAAAAACGGCACAATATCAATTAGCAGGCATATATATAAAGGAACAGACAGAATACATTCAAAATCAGATAGATAAGATTAGAGACTCGGTAGAAGATAGACAATCTAGAATTGCCTGGCAAACAATAAACGAAGTGAGCAGAAGAAAGAACACAGCCAAAGCAAAACTTAAAGCAGCAAACCAACAAGAAAGAATAAAACTGTGGAAACAGCACTTCGAAAACTTACTTGGAAACCCACCAAAAATAACGCATGAACCAATCACCAGAATAATTAGCAAACAATTAGACATTAAACTTGGACCGTTCACACAAGGAGAACTCGACTCGGTTCTCAGAAAAATTAAAAATAGGAAAGCTGCAGGACTGGACGAAATTCCCCCGGAAGTATGGAAGACCAGACAATTCGACGACATACTGCTCCGACACTGCAACGCAGTATACAATCAAAATCCGATAGATAGATGGACGAAGGGATGCATACTCCCCTTCCCTAAAAAGGGGGACCTCGGATTAGCCAAAAACTACCGAGGCATAACACTTACATCCATAGCTGCCAAAATCTACAATGCCCTACTACGAAACCGCATAGAACCCAAAATCGACAACATACTTAGAAAAAACCAAAATGGCTTCCGAAGAAATAGATCTACGACCTCACAAATACTAACCATCCGCAGAATCCTTGAAGGTGTACGGGCAAAGAACCTACAAGCGACATTAATATTTGTCGACTTTACCAAGGCTTTCGACTCCATTCACAGAGGAAAGATGGAACAAATCCTACTAGCGTACGGCATACCTAAAGAAACCGTAGCGGCAATAACGATTCTCTATAGAAACACTAAAGTAAAAGTACGATCACCAGATGGAGACACAGAATACTTCGACATTGTAGCAGGAGTACTACAAGGGGACACGCTGGCTCCGTATCTCTTTATCATTTGTCTAGACTACGTACTTAGAACATCGATTGACAAAATCAAAGAGAATGGCTTCGAACTGACGAAGAAAAAAAGCAGAAGATATCCCGCAACAACAATTACCGACGCCGACTACGCCGATGACATAGCGATACTGGCAAATACACCTGACCAAGCCGAAACACTTCTGCATAGCCTGGAACGAGCAGCAGCAAGCATAGGCCTCCATGTTAATGCACACAAAACGGAATATATGTGCTATAACCAAACGGGGGACATCTCCACTCTAGAAGGAACCCCTCTTAAACTAGTAGACAAATTCACGTACCTAGGAAGCAGCGTCGAATCAACCGAAAAGGACATCGAAACGAGGTTAACGAAAGCATGGACAGCTATCAATAGGCTATCGACTATATGGAAATCAGACCTAACCGATAAAATGAAACGCAGTTTCTTCCAGGCAGCGGTCACATCGATACTGCTATATGGATGCACTACATGGACGCTAACAAAACGGCTCGAGAAGAAACTAGATGGCAATTACACAAGAATGCTGCGTGCAATCCTCAACAAGTCCTGGCAGCAACACCCAACAAGACACCAACTGTACGGCCACCTGCCCCCTATCACGAAAACTATTCAAGTTAGGCGAACCAGACATGCAGGACATTGCTGGAGAAGCAGAGATGAACTCATAAGAGATGTACTCTTATGGATCCCTACACACGGCCGCGCAAAAGCAGGACGACCAGCACGAACGTACATTCAGCAGCTGTGTGAGGATACAGGATGTTGTCCTGAAGACCTGCCTAGGGCGATGAACGATAGGGAGGAGTGGCGAGAGAGGGTCCGGGATATCCGTGCTGCCAGCACGATATGATGATGATGATGATATATACTGCAATCCATATTTGCTGTTTTTCTCCCTCACATTAAGCGTGTATGTCATCTGAAGAGACGAAGATGATATTCTTCGCCGAAATAAATTTATAATGACTATTTAACTAGGTTTGTTTTTTTCCAGTTACACTGTATACGTTCTGTATGTGAGTTTTATAAACCTGAACAGGAATATATAAAAATAGCCATGCATCGAGCACTCACATAAATTTATATGAAATACCTCATATATTCTATACCAGAGTAATCCAAACCCATTGTCTTCGGACGCCGACTGGATATCAATGATATATATATATATACATATATATACATATATATCTTCGTCATCATCATTATGTCGTGCCGCTAGCACGGATATCCCTGACCCTCTCTTGCCACTTTTCCCTATCGTTCATCTGCTGTATGTATGTTCGAGGTGGCCGTCCTGCTTTTGTTCGGCCATATGCGGGGGTCCATAGGAGTACATTACTTATGAGCTCGTCTCTGCTTCTCCAGCAGTGTCCTGCGTGTCTGGTTCGTCTAACTTGGATAGTTTTCGTGATGGGAGGCAGGTGGCCGTATAGTTGGTGCCTTGTTGGGTGTTGCCGCCAGGACTTAATCAATATTGCTCTCAATACAACATTCTTGTGTAATTGCCGTCTAGCTTCTTCTCCAGCCGTTTTGTTAGCGTCCAAGTAGTGCATCCATACAGCAGTATCGACACGACCGCTGCCTGGAAGAAACTGCATATACATATTTCAAACTTGTACACACACACACACACACATACATACATATATATATATATATATATGTGTGTGTGTGTGTGTGTGATTAAAAACATGCGCTCTGCTTGAAAATAATCAACCACAACGCAATGTCTAACCAAAAAAACAAAAACAAAAAAACACCGAAATGTTACCTAAGCAATTACATAAAAGTTTTCAATATACTAAGTAGAGTAAAGCTTTCATATCTTTACATATAATTATATATATATATATATGTGTGTGTGTGTGTGTGTGTGTGCAAATATGAAAGAACAAGGTATTAAGAGGATTATTTTATTGATAGTTGAATTATTTGCTAACATTAAACATTTCGGTTTTTCTTTTAACCATCTTCAGAGTGTTTAAAATATGAAGCTGTACCTCATGAATTATATATATATGTATATATCAACACCTACACACGCGCAGGATGTGACACAATGTCAATTTTTTAAACAGAGTTTAACAAGGTAAAATTCAGAGTTTTCCTTTTCCTAGACTGGTTTCCATACCAAGGTTAAAGAGCCAAGTCTGCCCTAATATTTAACTAAAGAGAGAATAGGTGCATGCATACTTTCCCCAAGGATATTATGACTAGAAGAAATTCAAACAATCTCGTTGAGGATTTGAACTCGGGTAAATAAGTCCATTTTCAATGACGATAAGAAATACCTCACAAACGGCTTCATTTAATTAATTTTGGTTTGAATATTTTCTCTTTTCATATTTGTACATTTACATACCATCTGATTTACTTCAACTTTCCTATATATATATATATATATATATATATATATATATGAAAGTAAAAAAATGGAAAAAATCCGAGAGTATGTAGAAAAATTGAAAAACAAAATAATCCAAAGTGAATGATGTATTGTGAAAGAAAGTCGACGTTATCCTGTTTACCCAACCCCTCCGCTCGGGCAGGATATGACACAAGGTCAATTTTTTAAGCGGAGTTTAACAGGTTTGAATTCAGAGTTTTCCTTCTCCTAGACTAGTTGCCTCACCAAGGCTGAAGAACCTAGTCTGCCCTAATATTTATCCATAGCTGGAGGAAGAATAATTGGATTCATACCTTTCCCAAGGGTATTAGTGCTATGTGAAATGCAATCAGTCTTGTCCAGGAATTGAACTCGTATCGCCGTGTCCATAATAATTCACCATCAGGACTTTAAAAATGCTGACAGCAAGCGTTGATAGATCAACAACAGATTTTAAACATCCCTCATTTATCTATTAACATTTGGTATCATTTATAAATTTTAAATTTATTATACCAAAACAAGGTAGGGAATTATATATACAAATGTATATGTATTTTATTAAACATCTTTCGTAGATTAAATTCATCATTTCGGATTAATTGTTTTTCACTTTCTCTATCTCTTTATCTCTCTCTCTCTCTCTCTCTATATATATATATATATATATATATATATATATATATGCGCGCTCGTGGTGTAATGGTTATCGTCATAGGAAATGGACCCGAGTTCAAATCCTGGACATAGCTGATTGAATTTCTTATAGCGCTTATACCTGTGAGAAAGGTATGAATCCAATTATTCTCCCTCCACCAATGTGAAAATAGTTGAGCTGATTGGGCTCTTTTACTTTTGTATAGCAACCAGTCTAGGAGAAGGAAAACTTTGAATTGAAAGTAGTTTAATTCCACTTGCAAACAGACCTTGTGACACAACCTGCTCTTGTGGAGGGATTGGGTAATATGTATATATAAGGCTGCCCATAAAAAAATGCTTGAAAAAATTGCTTGATATTATTATCGCAGAGTTGGTATAAATCTATACATATATATATACGTATGTATGAGTGTATGTGTGTGTGTCCGTAAAGTGAGAGAGTGAGAGAGAGAGTGAGAGAGAGAGAGAGAGAGTGTGTGTGTGTGTGTGAGAGAGAGAGAGAGAGAGAGATGAACTTGAATAATAGATAGATTGAAACCAATTGAGATAGATAGATAGATAAATAGGCGGTCAGGCTAACTGATGACGTAATCCAACCTGATCTACTGTCAGAACTAACAGCCGTTGAGGTCGGGTTTGACTTGTGAAGATAATTTTTCACTTCGTCCGACTTGCTTCAGAGTAAATCTTTTAATAAGATATTTGTTTCTTCGATGAGAATGATGGCTTACAGGGAGAAAAGTTTCTGAGGCATGGAAATGAGACTAGAGTGATAGGAAGAGAAAGTGATAAAATATCGTATATCCCGATCTATTGCTCTATCTATGAATATTAGGAGTTACCAATTTATGCACTATCTATCTATCTATCTATCTATCTATCTATCTATGTTTATTTCTTTCTTTTTATCTCGGACAGTTCATATCTATTTTTTTATTGAATTCGATCAGTTTCTATCTATCTATCTATCTATCTATCTTATTTTTTCATATCTATCTATCTATCTATCTATCTATCTATCTCCTATTTCCGGTGTTGACCATCGATTAAGATGTTGACTTTTGCTGATTCGTTTTGTCACTGCAGACAATCTACCCTAACATCTATCTATCTATCTATCTATCTATCTATCTATCTTATTTTTTCATATCTATCTATCTATCTATCAATCTATCTATCTCATATTTCCGGTGTTGACCATCGATTAAGATGTTGACTGTTGCTGATCTGCTTTGTCACTGCAGACAATCTACCCTAACATCTATCTATCTATCTATCTATCTATCTATCTTATTTTTTCATATCTATCTATCTATCTATCTATCTATCTCCTATTTCCGGTGTTGACCATCGATTAAGATGTTGACTTTTGCTGATTCGTTTTGTCACTGCAGACAATCTACCCTAACATCTATCTATCTATCTATCTTATTTTTTTCCATATTTATTCATCTCCTATTCATCTATACTAACATGTCTTTCAAAGCCTCTTGCAGCGTTCAGATTCGATGCCAAGCATTAAACCTGAATGTAATCGACTCAGTAGATATGGAAGTTGCCCCGCCGTAACAACAGACAAATCTAGGGATGTCTTCCGTTACTTCGCTCTCTGCTTTTTATCTCTACCACTCAGATGACTGGAGTTTTCACTGTTTTGGATTCATCTAGCAGCAGCACAATCAAATATCAATGTCGAGGTGGGCTTATTCAAGCTTAAGCCTTCACCCAGCAAGTTGGTTTGAACGACTGATAGATTAATTTTAACGGCATGTCAATCCCTCTTGGGTATTTCATGCCGATAGCTTAGAGAATAACGTTAATTGTTCGTTCATACTTTTTATGCTTCTTATGAGGGTTTTTTTTTTGCTCACGGTTCTGTTAAATAAGAAAAGGTTTCTGTGAAACAGATCCATTTGTACGATGTATAGGGTCCCACAGGTGCTGTCACTCCGAGCCAGAGTGGACATGAGAGTAATTACATTGAAGGAGTATTCTTGTCCAAATGACTGGGGTGGGGAATGCTATAGAATACATCGACTGCATCTCTGCAGAGGGGTAAAAAAAACCCAATGAGTCTCCTGGATATGACATTAAACCATCAGATGGTGAGGTTCCAGTACTGGGGAATGTGAAGTACCCCTCCATTGCCATTACTCCCAGATCCACACTGAAACGGAGTGGTATCACCTGATGGGGATCTATCTATGGATCAAATAGAACTAAACTGTGTGCTTATGATAAATTGAATTGTTTGAAATGGAACTGTTTTTACATTTAACTGTGTGTGAATAAATGATTGATGTTTAATTGTATTGTTAGTGGTATATAGTAATACTTTGGATCATTTAACCTTGTTGACTAAACTGTATAACTTGAAATAGAACTGTTTTTGGGCATTTAAATTGCGTAGTTATACTAAATTGAATTGTTTGAAATAGATCTGTTTATATGTATAAAATGGATTTGGCATTCTGTAGCCTACAATAGTCGTTATGCTATAAAACCTAACCAAACCAAATCAAATCATATATATTTGATATGTATGTATAAATGTTGCATATTGACCCCGGCCAAGCTGTCAAAATAGGAAATGCACCTGTGTAAATAACAGGTGCATCCGGTCGAGGAATATCAGGATATAACCTTGACCGTTGACGGGTTGAATTGAGTGCGATTTGTGACGCCCACAAGAAGGTGGATGTCGAACAATTATATAACCCGGGTGAAGACAGGAAGTCAGGCAGTTGGAGAGGAGATGCGGTAGAGAGAACCAACAACCACAGAGGCTGGGTCCCCAGGCCCCGGTTGAGCAGCTCTGTTCAGTTTCCAACTCCCTCTCACACAGTAAAACCTTTAGTGACCCTTTCGAACCCTTTCAAATAAAGTGAGAGGTATATTTTTCTAAAGAACTGTGTCGCTCGTCTTTATTGTGTCGTCGTTATGATTCTGCAAGCATATGTATTTGTATAGTTGATCATGGCTATACAACATTAAGAGGATTTGGCATTAAATGATCTACAGTGGTTGATATACTATAAAACCCAACCACGATACGAATTCGAACCCTGGGCGTGACTCTTTGCATTTCACATAGCGCTAATTCTCTTGGGAAAAGTACGAAACCAACTATTCTTCCTCCAGCCATGGGTAAATAGTAGAGAAGACTGAGTTAGGCAACTAGTCTAAGAGTAGGGAAAATTTTGAATTTAAATCTGTTAAACGCCACATAAAAATTGACCTTGTGTCACATCATAACCGTACTGGGTGTGAGTAAATTCATACATTCATATTACATCCTCTCTGGCAAAATGTAATTACTTCCCAAACACATAAATATTTCCATCAATGTAATATATATTTGGGCTTTTTTAAAAATAATCTCTGGTAAAATATCCGCCCTATCAGAGGTGGTTTAGAATACGCTCCCACTGAGGGGTAAGACCACCCACGAACAATAGAGAATGATACTAAACTGCATTTAATAGCGAATGATACTGCATTTAATAGCGAATGATAGAGAATGATAGAGAATGATACTGCATTTAATAGCGAATGATAGAGAATGATACTAAACTGCATTTAATAGCGAATGATACTGCATTTAATAGCGAATGATAGAGAATGATAGAGAATGATAGCGAATGATAGAGAATGATACTGCATTTAATAGCGAATGATAGAGAATGATACTAAACTGCATTTAATAGCGAATGATACTGCATTTAATAGCGAATGATAGAGAATGATAGAGAATGATAGAGAATGATACTGCATTTAATAGCGAATGATAGAGAATGATACTAAACTGCATTTAATAGCGAATGATACTGCATTTAATAGCGAATGATAGAGAATGATAGAGAATGATACTGCATTTAATAGCGAATGATAGAGAATGATACTAAACTGCATTTAATAGCGAATGATACTGCATTTAATAGCGAATGATAGAGAATGATAGAGAATGATAGCGAATGATAGAGAATGATACTGCATTTAATAGCGAATGATAGAGAATGATACTAAACTGCATTTAATAGCGAATGATACTGCATTTAATAGCGAATGATAGAGAATGATAGAGAATGATAGCGAATGATACTGCATTTAATAGCGAATGATAGAGAATGATAGAGAATGATAGCGAATGATAGAGAATGATACTGCATTTAATAGCGAATGATAGAGAATGATACTAAACTGCATTTAATAGCGAATGATACTGCATTTAATAGCGAATGATAGAGGATGATAGAGAATGATAGCGAATGATAGAGAATGATACTGCATTTAATAGCGAATGATAGAGAATGATACTAAACTGCATTTAATAGCGAATGATACTGCATTTAATAGCGAATGATAGAGAATGATAGAGAATGATAGCGAATGATAGAGAATGATACTGCATTTAATAGCGAATGATAGAGAATGATACTAAACTGCATTTAATAGCGAATGATACTGCATTTAATAGCGAATGATACTGCATTTAATAGCGAATGATAGAGAATGATAGCGAATGATAGAGAATGATACTGCATTTAATAGCGAATGATAGAGAATGATAGAGAATTATAGCGAATGATAGAGAATGATAGCTAATGATAGAGAATGATACTGCATTTAATAGCGAATGATAGAGAATGATACTAAACTGCATTTAATAACGAGACTTTAGTTCTGGAGATTTAAGGAGTGTGGAATAACCCTTTCATTGTTATTACTCCCAAGTCCACTCTACCTCTGTTTAAAAATCCTTCGAATTCTATAGAATCGTGTGCAAAGAAACTTTAAGAAGAAACTGCACATAAAATGTGAATATAAATGTCCAAAAGTACCGGACATTGGCATGATGGTTAGAGTATTCGCAAATGGCCTAGGAGACCTGGATTCAATCCCAGGTCGAGTCATGCCAAAGACTCAAAAAATGGTACTTGATGCCTCATTGCTTAACACTCAGCGTTACAAGGTACGGATCAAGGATAAAGTGGAGCAATCCAGGGAAAGGAGTAGCGCTCTCCTTGGTCTAGTAGTTATCGAAAAGGGAGCCTTCGTGTATCCTCGACTACTGTCGCAAACTTTACTTTTATTCATATGTCCAATGAAGGCGAATCTCAACACTCATAGCACAAAATAACCCTTGACCGTTTGACGTGTTGCTAAAATCAGTCAACCAAATTAATCAGTCAGATAGAATCTATCTATCTGTCTATCTTATTTTTTTTTTCATATTTATCCAACTCATTCTGTCCATTTCTATCTATCTATCTATCAATCAAGTTAGCTAGTTAGCTAGCATGCTAGCTCAAATTTCCGGTGTTGACCATTGATTAAGTTGTTGGCTATGGCTAATCAGTTTTGTCACGGCAGAAACTCTTCCCTAATATCTATCTATCTGTCTATCTATGAGATATTCCCCGTGGTGTAATTGCTTAAACTGCTTGACTGCGGCCTCGAAGAAAGCGAGTTCGAACTACAGTAGCGCTATCAAGTTCACTTTGGAAAAGGTATGAAAAATGGGCTAAATGGTACCACTACTGTTCTTCTACAAGGAAGGCCTTGGCATTAAATGTCCCTCGAAGATTTATATACCATTAAGCAAAGATACGATACGATACTATTCGATCCGATACCATACCATACTAATCTGTCTGTTCATGTCAAATATAAGTACTTAATATGAATTTTACTTACATGTATTTGTTATATAATAGCCGAGGGATTTCGGTTCATGTCTTTGAGTTTAGTTAGGCTGAGAACCTTTCGGCTCAGCACATGGGTTAGTTAGGTACAACATTAAGGCGCGCGCGGGCGGATGGAGGTGTCACTCAGATGTCATAATAGTCCGAGACGAAACGGTGTGACAGGGTGCGGGTGATGTCACGCACCGGAAGCGCGCGGAGGTTTGTGTCAGAATCTGAAGAAAGTCAGAGTTGAGAATTAGACGCCAAACGAGAAGGATCGACTTTTGGAGCTCGCAGACGCGAGGCGAACTTGCGCCCTATGGGAGGCCGCTCGAGATGGGGGCCAAATGAATAAGACAGCATAGAAGATTGTGTCTCTCCTCCTTACGTCGAAACCTTTAACTCAAAGTTAATAAAAAGGTTTCATACCCGAACAAGAAGTCGTTACGTGTTTTCGAATTCCGAGATTCCTATGTTCTATCGTTATCAACATTATATGTCCATTTCGCACATAGCGTTAATTGCGAATATGGTACATATTTTTATATCCTTTCAGGTAAAACGTGATAACTTACCGAACACATTCACACACACACACACACATATATATATATATATGTATATTCTGGCGAAGGAATTGACGGTTGCCACTCGCGTAATGCAACTCTGGTATATGGTAAGGAAAAATGTAAACAAATAAAAGCCACTAAATAATGCTTTATAATTCCCGTTGAGCGGGTTTCGATCCCATCTTCAAGCGTCCTACGGATCTAGCCACACTGAAGAGTTGTGATACAACGAAATTGGATGTCTGTGGATGACAATATATATATATATATATATATTTGACGAGAAAATTCAATTCAATGTTTCCATTATAAATTCATTTCAGGTCGTTATGACCTTCTTCAGATGAAGTTTAATACCTTAGTGTTTACGATATGATGTAGACTTAAGATAAAAAATAGGAATACTTAAGCATTAGAATATAAAGAGATTTCATAAGAAAATAAATGTTTTTTTTTTGTCTCTTCTAGCCGGAAATGAAGTAGGGAAGTCTACATCATATATGTACTAAAGTATTAAACTCCATCTGAAGGAGGTCATCATGACCTGAAATAAATTTGAAATGGAAACACTGAATTGAAGTTTTTCTCATCAAATTTATAAAAATGTTTTCGCTCTGCATGTGAGTTTTGATATATTAACCTTCATTGGTTATTCACTGCGAAATCTGAAATTAATTATATATCCAATAGCCGTCGTCATTGAACACTCAACGGAGATTCCAATTCACATTGGATCACTACAAAAACTGTCTAAACCCTAGACTATTTTCTTCGGATAACACACACACACACACACACACACACACACACATATACACACGCATATATATATATATGTATATATATATATATATATATATATATAACGTTTTACAAAATAATACTTTGTTTCACTTCTTAGACATTTTCCATTCTTGACATGATGAAGTTATTGACCCGTTAACAAAACTCTGGTTCATTTTTCTTCATTGCTAAATCAGATCTTAGCTTTTGTCTCTGACCCATATGTCTAGAACTCCTAGTGTGGAGAGTAGCAAAGCCTCAGATGAATGATCTGTAAGAAGGGCGTGTTAACCCTTACACTGCTAAATTAATTTATTTGACGCGCCTTGGACGAAAAGTGACTGAAACTGCTCGAAATGCTACCCAAGAGATTGACGAACGAACGAACGAACGAACGGGTTCGATCCTTATCATTTAGTATTTTGGCAAAGAGATGGAAATCATAAAAACAACGAACGCCTCTTTGAACATGACCCTCGAGATTTGAATTGGCTTAAAGAAAGAATGTTGGTACATATCCTCTCTTTTATTCAATTCCGTGAATTTCGAACTGTGTGGGACCGTGACTCCTTTCTTGTGCCCCACTCCTCCATACAAACAAAAATCAAAACTTCTATACCCCCATATAAATAAAAATGAACTCTATCAAAAATATTGAAACTCTATCTCTCACACACACACACACACACACACACACACATGTACATATACATATAAATTTACATATATGTATACAAACATATATACATATATATATATATATATATATATTTGCATACTCACTCACACACACACATATATACATATTCATATATATTTACATATATATACATATATATTTACACACTCACTCAAACACACACACACATACATACACACACGTATATATATATATATATATCTGTATATCTGTGTGTGCCTGAGTATGAATAGGAAAATATTTAAAAAAGTAGATATTCAGAGAGTGCTCACGAATAATATGCCGATGTTTACGTTTCGTTTTATTTAAAACAATCTTCAGGGCGATATCATAATGTGATCCTACCTCACCCCAAAATTTGTATATAAATAAATACATCCTCTGAAAATTCATTTGTCATATGTTCATATTTACATACCATCCTATTTATTTCCTTTGTTTCTGTCTCTGCCCTTCTCTGCCTGTCTATCTGTCAGTCTGTCTCTCTATATATATATTGTTGCGAGGCCTCATTTCTGCTACGTCTTAGGTTAATATATCACTGAAAATCAAGTATACAAATAATCGAAATGATAAAAAAAAACCCAGAAAAATTACTGTTTTAAGAAACTCTTGGGAAGCTACGAGATTCTCGTAATTGTTTTAGGATTGCTATATAGAATAGAGGTGAGTCAGTTTTTCGGGACTTCTGCTATGGTGACCTCAAGTCTGGTTTATCTATTGATTCATGGACTAGAGAGTTCGGCCGAAAGAACCCAAATTCGAAAACAAAAGCTGCTAAGAGGATAAATTCGGTAAAATACCATTTTCTTTCTTCACTGACCAATTCCTTTATTCTTATGTTGGACTAGTGGGTAGTGTGCTTGCCGATGGTCTGGGAGACCTGGGTTCAATCCCAGTTCGCGTCATTTGTATTGTATGCTGTAATTGATTAAAATTTCTCTTTTATTATATTATATATTTTGTATCGTGTATATTTATACATTTTGGGTTGATTGGGTATTCGATGCAAAGGAGAATTATTTTGTCCCCTCCCAACTCACCAAGTTACAATATTAGAATTAGTATGTCCAATGATACACCGACACTGAACAAACAAACACAAGAGTATGTACACAGATAGGAACATTTAATGCATACATAATATATATCCAAGAAGTATTAACAAGAATAGATAAATGTCGGTACTGTTTGTTTGTTTTTAGTTTGGTTTTGATATTGATTTTGTTGGTAGGGTTTAGTATTGACATGGTTGCTTTGGTGAGCATGTTAGTTGTTAAAGATGTTAAGTATATCAGTGCCAATGTTGACTGTTATCTTATTAATTTTCTGGGTGTTATTACTATATATTGTACCTTCATGTTTTTGAAGGCATTGGTATCAGTGATATATATATATATATATATATATATAAGGAGAGAAGCTGAATGGTTGTTTGGTAAGAAAGCTAGAGAAAAAACATAAAATGGTCATAAAAAAGGAAAGTTCTGTTGTCGTTAACACAAGGTGAATAAATAATAACTTGCTGCCAATATATATATATATATATATATATATATATATATATATATATATATATATATATATATGAAAATGGTAGCAAATGACTAGATCATAGTCACATCTGGATGAATGTATTACATTTCTGTACGTTTTTTAAAATTTAATTATCAAATTTAATAAAAATATTCGTTCTACATGAAAACAAAATTAGCATAAATTTTCATGGGTGGACTATTCTGTGGAAGCACCAATTGCAGCTGTCAAAATTGCTAAAGAATCGCAAGCGAAATTCCGTCTACTTTTGATCGTGGTTTTTACATCTTCCTAAAAAGATCTCTCTCGGTAATTTTTATGCTTAACTTCTTTAATGATAAAAAAAACAACAAACTCTTTTTTCTATTTAGTCTTTGATCATAGGGTTCGATAGGTTGGTTGCGCTTGAGACTTTCAAGATCCGGTGTTAGTCATGAGCCGACAGCTGATTAACTTGTCGTAAAAGGTTCAGTTCACACGTTGCTCTTTGTTCTGCTCACGATATGTCCAGATTTTCGCAAATCCGAACAGGCAGTAAAAAACAACTTAAAAGTTCAAAAGTATTCAAAAATCTTTCATAATTTAAATATGTGTATTAAGTCGATTGTTTCGTTTGGTTTTATGACATATCAACCATTGTGGGCTATTTAATACCAAATACTGTCCATATATATATATATATATATATATATATATATATCAAATGTACATGATTTGTTTTTACATATATTTTAGATATACATGATGTGTAAACATATTTTCTTTGATAACATTTTTAAACGAGCCTGAGCTCATTTTTTCATATAGTGAAAAGGTTTCAAGTATTGCTATGTAACAGTAACAATTTAACATCAGTCATTTGTTTGCACACAGTTATATAGATCATACATGATATGTAAGAGAAGAATTTGGTTTGGTTTGGTTTAGCTTCTTTGTTTTAGTGGCATATTAACCTTTGTAGGTTATTTCATGTCAAAGCCATTCTCCGAGAAGAACACTAGTGGTACTATTTTACCCATAGCTGGGAGGATAAGGGGGTTCATACTTTTCCCTAGAGTATTTGCTCGAAAGTGAACGTAATAGCGCGACTGGAGTTCGAACTCGCTTATCATGATTCCGCAGTCCATCTCTTTAACCATCACACCACGAGAACACCCTGGATGAATTTTGTAATTTCACTGTAAATGAGTTAGAACTAATTTGTTTGCACACTTTAATTGTTATTGTTTCTATATAGTTAAATGGCTTCCATTATTGCTATTTAACACTTAAAACTCAATTGAATATTATTCATTTGTTTGCACACAGTTAAATGGCTCCAGATATTGCTATGTATCGGTAACAATTCAATTAAACGTCAATCTTTGTTTTCATACTGTTAAATAATCAAACAGTTCAGTTTCAAACAATTCAATTTAGCATAAGTACACAGTTTAAATGTCAAACAGTTCTATTTGACCTGTAGCTAGGACCCTATTAGGTGCTACCACTCCGGATCAGAGTGGACCTTGGAGCGATAGCAATGAAGGGACAGGTATTTGTTACTGCCTCCCACCAGACACGACTTGACACAAGGTCAAAAGCCCGAAGGCCAATTAAAGTGGGGATAAAGGAGAGGGGAAGGTCGGGAACGAGCCGAGACTCGAACCCTGCTTGTCTGTGCTGCTCATCGGCTCACTTAGTGCAATGTGAGCCTGATGAGGCAAGCAGTTTCACGAACCCAAATGTGGATCCGGGCACGTATGCCAGTTAACGGCTTAAACTAGACGCTTGGTCTAGTGCCGTACAAAGGGAACAAAAGTGCAGCTCGCCCACCCGAAGGTTGCCCAGCCGAAGCTGATGAAGGGGCACTCCAAGTTCGCTAAAACTACTGAATTAGTCGAGCCTCACTATCAGATTGTTTTGTGTCATATCCAGGACACTGGTTGGGTGGGTGTGTGCGAGTCTGCAGAGATAAAGTCGGTGTATTCTAGAGAACAAGAAACCTCAAGTGGATGGGGTTACTGTGTCAATTGTTTGGAGGCGTGCTTAGCGTAATTGTTATAGTTGTTGGAAATGGAATCGGCGACCCGAGTTCAAATCTTGGACGACGCAGTCTGCGTTTCACTAATTTTCCTTACGAGAGACATGAACACACCTGTTCTCCTCCCAGAAATGGGTAAATAGAGCTTTAGCCTTGATTAGTCAACTAATCTAGGAGAAGGAAAACTAAATTCCGACCAGCTGTATTCCACTTTCCATATGCCTTGGGTAGAACATCAGACTGATGGTGAAGCTCCAGTTCTGGAGAATTGGGAAGTGTGGAGTATCTGTTCATTGCCATTATTCGCAGTGGTAGTTCCTGTTAGAGTAGCATTTATTGGTCAAATAAATCTGTTTAAAGATTATTAGTTTTGGATCGTAATTCTTAATACCATATTACCGTAAATTGTATTTAAAAGAGATACTTGAAAATATAATTGTTTACTGATGATTATCATTAAATAGAGATAATTCATTGAAAGCATATAATTATTATCATTTGATAGGAATACTTGAAACCTTACAACTGTGAGCTAATTATTTGTATTAGATAGGAATACTTGATATATAACTGCAAAATCTCTTAAGAAAAAGCCACGCAAAAGTTGTAAATTTGAACGTACAATAAACATGATTCTCTAACCCCATGGTATAAAATAACCCTAGACGATTTGATATGCCGTTTAACGAACTAGCCCTTTAATTGATCGGTCCACTTAACAAATTGACCTTTGCTCGTGATGGAGGGGTTAAATAAATGCATGAGGTCGAAGAAATCATCGAGGTTACTCAATTACTGAAAACTAACTTCTGTGAGGAGGAATTAGATGGTTGCATCTTTTCATCGGACACATAGGGATACTCATAACCTTGACAATGACGCGTGAAACTTATGGTTTTTCAGAGAGAGAGAGAGAGAGAGAGAGAGAGAGAGAGAGAGAGAGAGAAGACTCTGGGACATGAGTTCTACAAGGTGTCTCAAAATAGATACAACCAATTAATATGATGATGAATTATTACTGAGACAAGAAACTCCATATCAACTGGTGTGAGTTTATACTTGATCTGGATTCTGTAAGAGAACAACGGAAGATACTTCTTTAAGATTCTTTGCAACCATGCAAGTGAAAGACCAAATTCTTGGGAACGTCTTCGGTGGAACTTTTTCGGACTCCTTCCGACAGAAACTCTTACCGCATCCACATTGTCAGGACATCTTGCAGTCAACTTCCTGCAAGATCTGGGATTTTCTGCCTTCTAGTTTAGGTCGTTTACCGACCCTGTGGCTTGAGATTTGTATACCCAACAATTAATTTGGTTTTTATGTGTTGTATACTCGCATACATGATTTGCAAAATTCAATGAATTAACGAAACACGTCTTTATAAAAATAAATCTCTCATTTTATTCTTCAAAGGGGCCCACAGTTTGTTGTTAGTTTGAGAGATAGATGGAGAGACATTTACTCAGAGAGGGGATTTCTACTTGTCCCATATCTTCTTTCCGGGAGCCAGGGGTTGCCAACGCTTGCACCCCTGTGCAAGCCGTATCGTCAGAGACGACCTAACTCTCTGATCGGCTGCGTGTCCCTGGCTCGACTCCCTATTCTCTGTACTCTGTCTAAATCTGACCGCGTGGTTATCATGTGGTCTCCTTCCGGTTACACACCTGTTGGACCTGACTGCCCTGACGCGCTGTCATCCCCCTGTTTTCTAATCACAACGTGACAGCTTGTCAAAGCACACGGGGTTACTAGGAATGAACCGAAAATGTCATATGTTATATGGTAATAATTGTTAAAGTTAAACTTCCTGCGAAATTTTGCTTGCACAGATTTGATTTTGCCTGATTTTGTCGAGGTATTGGGATCACGGGTTTATAGTTGTGATAGAATACTATTTTCAAATCTGAAACAAAAAAGAAAACAGCATTATTATTAATAGAGTTATTAGCAGTCACATGGGTCCCATATATATTGAGACACCCAGTTGTGAGAGTTGTGATTTGTCGATAAACAAATACTTTCCTCCTTGATAAACAACTGGCTTGTAAACATATATCCTCAAAAAGGCTTGAAAACACGTACGTATATACCAACACCTCTGCTACGGACAGGATGTGACATAAGGTCAGTTTTTTTAGTTTTAAGGAAATTCTTCCGAAATGTAGCTGTGTTAGTACTATTGTATGGATTTTACAAAACGATGGAAGAAAAAGGTTGATGATAACTGCACAAATTTGGTACGTGTTGTTTTGAAGCAGCAGCTATACGGCCACTTACCTCCCATGAAAATTGGCGGTCCCTGTGTTATAAAGGTAAAAGTGCTGGACTGTAGCGTTGAACTCCAGTCGCGCTATTACATTCATTTTTAGAGTAATACCTATGGAAACGGTAGGAACTGCATTATCCCTTCAGTTAAGGGTTAAATACTACCATTGCTCTTCTATAAGGACAGCTTTCGTCTTAAATGACCCGTCAAGGTTGATATGCCATTTAAGACCAAGAAAGTAACCAACTTATTGCACAAAGATTCCAAGCAGGACTTTTTGGGCATTGGTTGTGAAGTAAGGAAGAACTCATATGCAAAGTTCTCCAATGGACTCCTACGCATGCGCACACCAAAATTAACCGACTAGAAAAGACTTACATACATGTACGAACAATGGATGCCGTCTAGAGAACCTGCCAGAAGCGATGGACGATAGAAACGGAGAGAGAGAGAGAGAGAGAGAGAGAGAGAGAGAGAGATTCAAAGGAATCTTAGCCGTTGCCACGCAATGATGAAGAAAAAAATTATGATTGGTGCTCCATAACTGGTTTTGTGCCAAACTATGCAAACTTAGTTGATGACTGGTAACTGATAGGAAGAGTGTCCTGCGCCAGTCTTAGAAGTTGGTGATCAGCATTCGAAGTCCTAGCTTTTAACTAAAATGGTGTGTTGATCTCGGTGTTGGCGGGGAAAGCGCAACTCCTTCTTGCACCAAGTCGTCCCTACTCTACTTTGTCACGCTCGCTTTCTCGCCCCCTCGCTCTATCAATGTTTTCTTCGATATAACATTAAAAGATTTACGACTCCGTTTGGACGCATAAATGCACACGTTCGCGCGCTCTGACGCGCATGCGTGTGCAGGTACCCATTCATTTTGTCTTTTGTGCTCCGTTCGCAAACCATATAAAACAATCTAGTGCGCATTCACTGACATAGATAAAACACGAGGTAGTAAATAAAGCATGCTCCCCGCTCAGGGACAAACTACACGCAATTTCGGAATCGTACGACTGCTTCTTCACATCTCTCCCTCTCCTCTCTCTTTCACTTACTCCCTTCGTTCTGCCACCATTTTTTAAGATTTCTTCCGTTCGAACTTCTTACTCCCACGTCACCCCTCTTCGACTAACTGACTGACTGACTAATCGATTCATGGGCTCCAGTCTCCGTTTAACTGTGTTATTACTTCTACTAGAGGCCGCTGTGATAAGTTTTTTGCTCGTCTCGTAGTCACGTCGGTAGGTTGAACAAATGGGAACGTTAAGTTTGATCTGCACGATGACACTCCGTCCAAAAACAAGAACTCAAGTACCCCTTTGTCGGCACTACTTAATTTTAATTACACAGACTAAGTCTGACTCAAGGCCATAATTATAGGCCAGTTTTCTTTTTGTTTTGAGCGTCAATTCTTGCGGTTAGTATTTGGCTATCTGTTTGTATCTCAAAGTTGGTTGTTTGGTTGGTTGGTTAATTAGGTTTTATGGCATATAAACTTTTGTAGGTTATTTAATGCAAAATCCATTTTAAAGCAAATAATCAGTTTTATTTCAAACAGTTCAGTTTAGCATCAGTACACAGTTTAATTGCCAAAAACATTTATATTTCAAGCTATTCACTTTAGTCAAACAGTTCTAATTCAACGAATTCATTTTAGTATAAGTATAGATTTTGTTTACATACAGCATATGTCAAAACAGTTCTATTTCAAACAATTCAGTTTAGCGTAATTCCAGCTACAAAGTCAAAAACAGTTCTGTTTCAAACAATTCAGTTTAGCATTAGTACGCAGTTTACATATCAAAACTGTTCTATTTGAAGTAATTCAGTTTATCATAAGTACGCATTTTAGTTCTATTTGACCCATAAATAGGACCCTATCAGATACTACCACTTCGGACCACATTGGACCTGGGAGCGAAGCATTACTGGAATCTAACCATTAGATTGTTTAGTGTCATAACCAGGACATTTATTTGGCTCTTACCCTTCCGCAAAGGTGCAGTCGGTGTATTCGAGTGGGCACATCTCAAAGTTCGAAATAATTTTCTAGGTCTTGGACAGATTCTGGTTTGTGTAGATACCTTTTGGAAGAATTCTCAAATTTTAACTATATAACTGCTGAAGTCACTTGGGTTAGGTTATTTGGCTTAATAGTACATCAACTCTTGTTGATTATTTAATGGCAAATACTATTCCTTCCCCCCACCATATATATATGATTTGTTAGTGAATTGTTTGTGGAGGTGCCCGTCGTGTAATGGTTATCGTCGTAGGAAATGGACACGGCGACACGAGTTCAAGTCCTGGACGAGACTGATTGCATTTCACACAGCACTAATACTCTTGGGAAAGGTATGAATCCAATAATTCTTCCTCCAGCTAGTAGGGCAGACTAGGTTTTTCAGCCTTGGTGAGGCAACTAGTCTAGGAGAAGGAAAACTCTGAATTCAAACCTGTTAAACTCCGCTTAAAAATTGACCTTGTGTCATATCCTGCCCGAGTGGAGGGGTTGGTAAATATGGTTGGTGAATTGTTTGTCGGCAACTTTGTTTTGAAACGTGACAGAACTCATTTGTTTGCACATAGTAAAATGGTTTCAAGTATTGCTATCTAATATTAATAATTCTATTTAATATCAAACATTTGTTTGTATACAGTTAAATGGTTTCAAGTATTGCAATCAAACTCTAATAATTCTATTTAGAATTAATCATTTATTTGCACACAGTTAAATGGTTTCAAGTATTCCTATTTAACATTACTAATTTTATTTTTCATATATTCCTATCTAATACGAACAACTTGCTCACAGTCGTACAGTTGCAAATTACCACTAATAATCCCGAGCAAGAGATTGAACTGTTTTATGTGACCAATAGATGCAATCCTAACAGGCACAACCACTCCGGGTCAGAGTGGACTTGACAGTAATGATAATGAAGAAGTACTTCACATTCCCTGAATTCCCAAACCCTAATCTCACCATCAGATGTTGTTTAATGTCATACCAAAGATACTAAATGGATTCAAGTATTATTATCTAACGCTAATAATTTTATTCAACTTTATTCATTCGTTTACACACAGTTAAAATGTTGCTAACATAAACAATTCAATTTGTTTGCACACAGTTTAAATGGATTCAGATATTGCTATCTCAGCACTGTTGACCCTTAGCCACCGCCTTCAAGCACAATTAAGATAAAATAGGGATGGGTACTTGTTTGGTTCAA
Organism: Sepioteuthis lessoniana; assembly: GCA_963585895.1. Classification (NCBI taxonomy): domain Eukaryota; kingdom Metazoa; phylum Mollusca; class Cephalopoda; order Myopsida; family Loliginidae; genus Sepioteuthis; species Sepioteuthis lessoniana. The sequence goes on along the minus strand of CAUZXS010003977.1, from coordinate 15,732 downwards.
AAGCATTTTGATGAATGTTGTTTGACAATTATATAGGTCTTAGGGCTTGATATGATCAGCTAATTGATCGGATAGGACCTCTGCGGCTGTCTGTCTAGCGAATAAAAGGGCCAACATGCAGTGTGGCAGTTCACGTAACCACTTCGGTTGCTGGGTCACTGACAGCTCGGCTACTAGGTTCCCGTCTTCAAGCATTACAAGTCGTCACCCACGGCTAACAGGAAGTCTCATTAGGGGAAGGAGGTTTTACCCCTCTGCCGAGGTGCATTCGGCACATTTTACAGCCTCAACCAACAGGGCAAGACAAAGTCAGTGTTTTTTTTTCTTACAAAAAGTTGTTTCCTTTCAAGAGATTAATGAATAATCTATGAACAATTAGAGCTTCTAATATTCTTAATAAAATTAATGTTTTGAATAACTACTGTTTTTAATCATACTCGCCCACTCTGACATGGTTTCAAGTATTCTTATATAATACTAATGATTTTAACACAATTATACGGTTTTAATATGATACTACGTGCTGTTTGGTTTCTTTTTTTTTGTTTCTTTGTTTAAAGGCATATTAACCTTTGTAGATTATTTAATGCCAAATTCACCTTTCTAAAAGAACAGTAGTGGTACTATTTAACCTACAGCTGGGAGGATAAGGAGGTTCATAGCTTTCCCTCTGGTATTTGTCCGAAAGCGAACGTAATAGCGCGACTAGAGTTCGAACTCGCTTACTACGATTCCTGTCCATCGCGAAACCATTACACTAAGAGGACACTACCCGTGCTATTTGATCAAATCCTGAAAGCAGCCACCTACAAAACAGATGTAAGGCAACTTACAGTAACAGTCGGTATATTCTATGCCTCGCCAACTTATACGATAGTAAACCAAAATGAATTTCAGTATAGCAGACTCTGCATTATTTTTAGCTCAAAAACTAATAAGCAATTTTGATATGGAGCCTTGTTTTAAATAATATAAGATTGTTAGGAAAATAATATCCGATTTTAGAATAAATTTTGTTTCCTGAAATAATGAATTTAAACAGTATTTTAATCAGTCAAAATTTTGTTTCTTGAAATAATGAATTTAAACGGTGTTTTAATCAGTCAAAATTTTGTTTCCTGAAATAATGAATTTAAACTGTTTTAATCAGTCAAAATTTTGTTTCCTGAAATAATGAATTTAAACAGTGTTTTAATCAATCAAAATTTTGTTTCCTGAAATAATGAATTCAAACAGTGTTTTAATCAGTCAAAATATCTGAAGATCTATGCATTTCTGGCATCAATTAATAAAGTTATTTATGCCTATAGGTTTTGATGCGAAGAAATCTTTTCTACTTCTCTTTTGGAATGGAATGTCTATAGGCATAAAAAAAATATCTAAGGAGAATATGGCAGATGTGGCAAAGTCTCATATCTCACCCGCCATGTTAGCTGGGGCTGAAGAATACTCCAGTTGTACCCTTGCTGAAGAGTCAGACACTCTCTAACGAGTGTCCTGATATGTATCTAATGGTGAGGCTCGAATTTTGTACCTTTGGGGAATATGGAGTACACCTTCATTGCTATTATTCCCAGGTCCACTCTGACCTGGATTGTTTGTTCCTGTTAAAATCCCATCGATGGATCAAATAGAATTGCTCAGTCATTTATTTGGTTTATTATTATTATTATTATTATTGTTTATTTGAAACCATCAAACTGTGTGCAAATTATTTGTATTGCATAGCAATACTTGATAAAAAGAATTGTTAATACTAAACAGCAATAACTGAAACCATTTAAGGTCCAGTCGGCTGGGACAGCCGAATAAACCGACTGCATCTCGACAAAAGGGTAAAACTCCCCCAAAGAGTGTCTCGGATATAACACGAAGCAATCCAATGGTGAGGCTCCAGTAATGCTGGAACCTTGAGGAATGCAGAGTATCCCTTTATTTCCGTCGTTCCCAGGTCCACTCTGGCCCGGAGTAGTAATACCTGACTGGGTCCTATCCATGGGTCAAATAGAACTAAACAGTGTACTTATGTTAAACTGAAATGTTTAAAATAGAGCTGCTTTGACATTTAAACTGCGTACTTAAGCTAAACTGAATTAAAAAAAAAAAATAGAACTCTTTATATGTATAAAATGGATTTGGCATTAAATAACCTACAATGGTTGATATGCCATAAAACCAAACCAAAACAAACTAGACCAAACTAAACTGAAACCATATAAGTCTGCTCCAAATAAGGATTAATATTTAATAGAAACATTAGTGTTAAATAGAAATACTAGAAAGTCTTTTACTGTGTGGAAGCAAATGAGCTCTAACACGTTTAGAAATAAAGTTTCCAACAAACTATTCGTTTACAAATCACACACACACACACACGCACACACACACATACACGCACACACACACACACACACACACACACACACACACATATATATATATATATATATATATATATATATATATATATAAAGAAAAATTGATAACAAGGTAATACAAGTAGAAGGAGAGATTTATTGAGAAGCAAAGTCGACACTATAGCGTTTCGGTTCCCTCATCAGTACTATGAAGGATGATATTAGTGATGTTAAATCATCGATGGACGTGTAAAAAGCGTAAAATATAAAAACTTAGGGAAAATTTGTATAACAAATGACAAGAAAAAGTTGGCCATTTGATTAAATTATTCAGCGTTTGTTTTAAATTACGTCATTTGACTTATTAGAAATATAGTGTAGCATTTATGTTACGTTTGTTAATCGAGAAAGATTTCGAATCATTCCTTATTTTCTACGAAGTTCTAATCCTATAAGTCTGGCTTTTTTCAAATGTATATGCCTAGGAAAATTTTAAACCACGAATAGAAGTTTCAAGGTATAGACGTATATAATCCTGGAAAATATGTTGGGATGGACGAAGAACGCTGGACATACTGGTAGGTATGCATTTTTTTTCTTTTCTTGGTTAGAAAAGTCTTCCTGTTTTTGAATAGGTCTTTGCATCTACGAACCATCTTGATGTCATCCATAGGATATATATATATATATATATATATAAACAGGATTTGATATTGAATAACTAACCAGAGTTGATATTATATAAAATACCAACCTAATTAATAACACCCCACCTAAAAAAAAAAAAAAGAAAAAAAAAGAAAAAAAGAAAAGAAAAGAAAAGAAAAGAAAAATTCATCCCAAATTGGTGAACCTGTGCAGTATCTTCCTGGCATCATAAGGCCGATCATTGTCAGGAAGCAAAATTGGACTTCATTTATTAATAAGTGCTGGTTGCATTTTACTTAACTGAACATACATTTCTTCTTATTTGATCTTCAAGATTCATATCCCTACAAAGGAACTTCTAAAACCAACGCCGTACTATTCAATTGCTTTTGATATTAATAGCTGTTTGAAACGCATTAGGACCAAACTTGAACTTGTGCAAAAAAAAAGTAAGTCTTTCATGCAACCTTCAAAATTAAATTCTGAAAGAAGTGATTGAAAATTAATTAAAAGTTCTCATTAATCATTTGGAATGTGAATTTTTGATACAATTACTATTAAAATAACGTTAGAAAAGAATTTAAACAGTTTATACTAGAATTGGACGGTGTTTTCCCAACAGCCTAATAGATAAATCGAACCTTTTATTTGACACGTCATATAGAGAATTTTGAAAAGATTTAAACCGTCGTACTCGGAGAAACCGTTATAGCTAGGTGAAGTCAACTCAGTGTGATTGACAATTAGTTGAAGGTTTGGCTTTGATTGAAAGAGTTAAAGTTAGATGACTATGAATCCTACAAGTCGGAAATTAGATTATATCCTTGAATTAGACCAGAAGAGCCGAAAGCTCCTTACCTGCAGAAATTATCTGGTCTTAAGTTCCATTGATGTTTCAGGGGGCTAACACTCAGTTGTTTGTACGACCGGTAAAGAAAAGACTTCTAAAGAAATCAAAGTGTGTGTATAAGTCAAGAAGACATTGAATTGTTGATATTTTAGCGGCGACGAAACAGCGTAGAAGGCGAAGAAAGATCGACCATCGGCTGAATAAGAACATTTAAAGAAATATTGGTTGGTTGGTTGGTTGTTTTTTTTTTTGTGGCATATCAAACCATCTAGCTTATTTAATGGTAAATGGTATGGAATATTTATGATTCTTAAATGAATATTTTGTTGGTAAAATTTTTAAAACAAGACAGAGATTACTTGATAGCACATAGCTGAATGATTTCAAGTGTTGCTGTATGACACTGATAGCTTTATTGGCACACAGTTAAATGATTTCAAGTATTGTTATCTAACACAAATAATTCCATTGAACGTTATTCATTCGTTTGTATGCAGTTAAATGGTTTCAAGTATTGCGATGAAATATGGATAGTTCAATTTAACAATTATTTGTTTGCACACAGTTGAATGTTTTCATGTATTGTAAATAATCAAATAGTTCAATTTGACCCATCGAGATGAACCTAACACGTACTACTACTCTGAGTTAATGTGAACCTGGGAGCTATTACAATGAAAGGGAATTCCACATTCCCCAGAGCCCAAAGACAGGACTATAGGACCACTGGCCTCCCATCTCACAAACCGCAAGACAAACAAGACGAGCTGGTGAAGTAAGGACGAACTTAAAATCAACGTCCTCCTGTGGGCTCAGTCACATAAAACCACCAGTGCAGGCCGACTAGCAAAGACTTATATTCTTCAGCTCTATGCAGACACTGGAGGCATTCTAGAGGACCTGCCAAGAACGATAAATGATAGAGACGGAGAGAGAGAGAGAGAGAGATAGATAGAGAGAGAGAGAGAGAGAGAGAGAGAGAGAGAGGGGAGGGAGAGAGTCTTTGGAGACCAGATATTTTACCCGACATTTTATTTGCTTTATGGTGTGACTGAACGTGACACACAGTTATTGTTTGTTGGAAGAATGATGAAAAAAAAAAAAAAGAAGAAAAAAGAAGAAAAGAGAAGAAAAAAAAACCTTTAATCGCTGCATCGGGATTTGCTGCATTTCATAAATTGCTTTAGTGGATTACTTCAACGCAACACATTCAAATACGGAAAAATGACACGGTTCTGCTGATATCAATACTTTCGTCAACAATTATTGAAAAATACTTAGCGACCTTGATTTTAATTACTGCCTACGACAGGATCTGGTCTAATAAGGACACTATTAAATCATTTCATGTGTTTCGGCAGTAAATCAATCAAGGTAACTGAAACCATATAAATATGCTCAAATTATTTGGATTAAGAATAATTCAGCATTGTTGTATGTTTGTTTTTTAAACAAGAGTTAGCTAGAAGTCTTTCACTGGAGTCTGATTGACAGTAAGTCTCTTAAGGTCTCCAGAAGTCTTCTCAGTTTTCTGGTTGAAATCATCAATGCCATAGACTGGATGATCTCGATTCGTCCTCTGATTTCCATCGGTTCAAGTTCTTTCCTTGGTGAGTTTTTCACACAAGCGTAAGCTGCAGGTCTTTTACTGGAGTCTGATTGACAGCAAGTCTCTTCAGGTCTCCAGGAATCTTCTCAGTATTCTCTATTTGATTTCCAATTTTTTCAGTCTTTTTTCTAAAACTCTGGTGACCGTCCCAAGTGCACCAATAATAATTAGTATCACTATCACCCTCAAATTCTAGAGCCTTTTCAGTTCTCTGGCAAGTGCAAATACATTTTTTTATCGTTTCGCTTTCATCAATTTTACTCAGTGGTCCTCTGGAAGGGCAATATTCACTCGGCCACAAGTTTTTTCTTTTTTTTTAATTATCCATATTTACCAACCCCTCCGCTTGGGCAGGAAATGACACAAGGTCAATTTCAAGCGGAGTTTAACAGGTTTGAATCCAGAGTTTTCCTTCTCCTAGACTAGTTACCTCACCAAGGATGAAGAACCCAGTTTGTCCTACTATTTACCCAAAGCTAGAGGGAGAATAATTGGATTCATACCTTTCCCAAGAGTATTAGTGATATGTGAAATGCAATTAGCTTGGTCCAGGATTTGAACTCATGTCGCCGGGTCCATTTCCTATGACGATAACTATTACACCACGGGCATGCCCAATTTTTTCTAAATTTTAATTTTTTTAAATCATCACTTTGTCTGGTCTTCTGGCCGAGATTGGGCGATTCGTTTGTAACTGAAAGTCCCTAAGAATTTTATACATCTCATTTTTTCCCTGCAGAGGGATAAGACCCTCACGCAGTGAGTGTCCTGTATATGACACTAAACAATCAGATGGTGAGGTTCCAGTAATCCTGGAGCTTAGCGAAACGCGGAGTACTCCTTCATTGCTATCGCTCACAGGTCCACTCTGGCCCAGAGTGATAGCACCTGATAAGGTCCTATTTATGGGTCAAATAAAACTAAATTGCGTACTTATGCTAAACTGAATTGCTTGAAATAAAACTGTTTTTGTTTGCTAAACTGGATTGTTTGAAATAGAACATTTTTTTACATTTAACTGTGTGTAAAAAAACTATACTAAAATCAAACTAAATTGTTTGAAATAGAACTGTTCGAATTAACTGAATAGATAGATAGATTAAACTGAATTGTTTGAAATAGAACTGTTTTGACATTTAACTGTGTGTGGACAAAATCTATACTTATACTAAACTAAATTGTTTGAATTAGAATTGTTTGAATTAGAACTGTTCGACTGAACTGAATAGCTTGAAATAGGAATGTTTTTGACAATTAAAGTGTGTGCTTATGCTGAACTGAATTGGTTGATATAGAACTGTTTACTTGTATAAAAAGGGATTTGGCATTAAATAACTTATAAAATCCAAGCAAACAAACAAACAGACAAGAAAACAGACAAACTAACAAAAAAAAACCCCCAACAAACATCTCATTTTCTAGGACGGATTTGGTTTTGCACATTAACAATTTGTCAGTATACATAGATTCAATATCAGTGTTTTAAGAACCAATATATTAATAAAGTTCACAATCATTTAAAACAGCTAAACAATTCATACATGGTTGCAATATCAATGATTTAAGAGTTGATTTATCAATAAAGCTTCATACTTAGTTACAATTTCAATATTTTAAGAGCAATAAAGTTTACAATTATTTTAAACCGACAAAAATTTCATATTTAGTTGCAATATCAATGTTTTAAGAGCCAATGTATTGATTAAGTTCACAATCATTTTAAACAGGTCAACACTTAATACTTAGTTGCAATATCAATGTTTTAAGAGCCATTGTATTAATAAAGCTGAAACACAAGTTTAAACAGATTAACAATCTAGGACACAATCGAATCGAATTCACTAACAAACGTATGTTAGAGTTATTCGTTAACCATTACCCTCCACTAATTTACGACCTCACCCCATTTTTCATAATAAGGCGCTAAAATAGAATTGAGGCAGTCTCGTCTTTTCTACAAGAAAATGAAAACAACTTCGTTCTTTTCAGAATGAAGAGACTATTATCAGATGAACAGATCGAAACATAGACACTTTACACACTTCTGTCCTTTTTTAAATGTTTGAATGGAAGTCCAAGATGATCACTCATCGAAGTTCCGAAGCTGCTTCTACCGCTGTTGCTTCTTCTTCTTCTTCTGCCGCTGCTGCTGCATTTGATAGATCTAATAAAGATAAAACAAATCCTGAAACTAATAATGCTAACATTACTAATAACTGATTAAAATACAGTTTGGTAAAAGAAAAAAACAACATAATTTTCCAAAAGGAAAATTCACTGATATAGCAAAAAATAGGAGATTCTTTTACTTGATTCGATATCCCTATTTGAGATTAGGCCTTTACTAATGACTTTTAACTACAACTGTTGTATAGCAGAACCCCCGCCCCACCAAAAAAAAAAAAAAAACAAAACAAAAACGACAACACCGATGTATAAAAGTATAATCTGGTTCTTTTCTTTTACTTTTATTACCCAAAATGTACAGCTGGCTAGAGTACGGGAGAGTTGAAGACGGCGGAGCTACACACACAGGGGCTGTGGCAAGAATCTTCAGTGGACCTTTTTTCATTCTTCTTTTCGGCTCAAAATCTTCGTAGTTATATATATATATATATATATGTAAAGGCAGTACTTATATTTGAACAGTTGCATATACATATTTTATTTACAAATATTTTATACAAGATCAGACAGAGGAGCATGACGACCTCAGCGCTCGGATATGGCGGACGAAACCGAAAGCGAGAGGTCAAGAAGCCAATTCCTGCTGTGGAGAACAAACGCATAAATTCTCGTGGCAGCCACGTGAGACTTGGGGAGATTAGCAAAGTGGTGGACGGTATCGAGATAGTGAAGAAGTAGGTCGACTGATTTGAGACAGAGCAAAACTGTCCTATTCGTTTTTGAGGGGTTTGGGGGGCGGGCAACGATTTCTAAAGAGGAACAATTTTTTCCTTCATCGACCCAGGAAACCACTCCACACTTCTTGCTAGTTTGAAGATGTAACACACGAAATAAAACGTGAGAGTTTACTTTTAACAAATTGTTTGCTTGTCACCGATATCAAGAGACAACCTCTTCGTCTCTTCCATCTCCCAAAGTACGTTGGTGGCATAACGGTTATTGCAGTTCCAAATGAAACCTGCCTCCAGAGTTCAAATCTTAGACAAGGCTTTTAACATTTCACTTAACATTAATACCCTTGAGAAAGGTGTACATCCAACTATGCTCCTTGTGGTATGGGTAAATAGTAGGGCAGACTGGTTGGTCTAACTTTGGTATGGTAGCCGGTCTTTGAAAAAGAAAACTCTGAATTCAAAACCACTTGAATCTTGATTAAAATCTTTTGAATGTATTTGTCTAAATTTCGGAGATGAAGCTTAATTTTTATCATTTAGTGTATTCAGACTATTGTCTTCGTCTTTATTGTTATATTCACAAAGTTGGCCGATACGTTCTTCCGACTTCTTCAGGTGTTTATTTCGAACTCGGAAGCCTTCACAAAATTTCGAACCAAACCCTTTATTTAATCCATGGTGGTAGATTTTTGATTCATTGACCATAACCTGATACAAGAGTTCAATTATAGAAGGTATTCCTTGTAATTCAACTGTAGTAAGGATTGAACCTGGAACCCCTACATCAGCAGGACACATGACGTAACAGATATAGAAGTTTGATTAAAGAGATATCATCCAGAGGGTGCAGATTCAATTGATAACAAAATATTTAATGCATTGTTTGAAGAAAAGATGGGGTTATTTTTCTCCATCTTACGTGGGTTAACTGCTAATTTCTATTCAGCCCTTTGCAAGACACATGCTTTTAAATTTTACAAATTACTGGTGTAAGTAAAAGTATTCAACACATGACGGAGTATATATATATATATATATATATATATATATATATATATATATATATAAAGGTAGTTTAATGAATAAGAGGAATGTTGTTGTTTTTTTTTAAAAAAAGCAAGATAAAATTTTTAACAGATTTTTTTCCATAAATTTCAGCTCTGTGTTGTTTGGAAATTCTTTACAGCAAAAATAATTTCTGTCTCCTCCAAAATACTTGTTTTGAAGCTACCAGCAAATCTTTTGTTCCAGGCGTAAAACTAGGTCTGATATCGAAGTTTTTTGACTTATAAGTGTAAACCACGTGAACTTTACTGAAAAATTTGCGATGTGTACGGAGAAATATGTTTTCGTCAAAAAATATTTACAACGGGTTTGCCACAACTGGCTTGAGTCGAAAAGACAGGCAATGGAACGAAACACACTGACTCTCCTGCAAAGGAAAACGTTCTGGGAGCAGCAGTCAGTAAAGAAGGTCATGCTGACAATATTTTGGGACATGAAAGAACCTCTCACTATTGATTTCCTTGGTGGCTTGTTTTGGTTGAGTTTTATGGCATATCAACCATTGTTGGTCACTAATGCTAAATCCTCTTCATACATATATATTAAATATATATATGATGTATGAATTAAATATATTAAATATATATGATATATAAATCAAATATATTAAATATATGAATGATGTATAAACTCATTTTTGCACAGAATTGAATGGTTTCAAGTATTGTTACATAGCACACGGTTTGTTCTATTTGACGCCTAGAGAGGACCCCATCTGGTGCTACTACTGTGGAGCAGAGTGGACCTGGGATTAATGGAAATGAATTTTATTCCACATTCCTAAAATATCTAAGGCTGGAGCGTTGTCATAAGATGGTTTAATATCATATCCAGGACACTCGTTGAGGGGATCTTACCTTTATGCAGAGATGCAGTCGGTGTATTCTACAGCTGCAGCTAACTAGGCTAGATTTACTTGAGAAAGATACAACAGTAAGGAATGCGTTCAATGGCCTGTACCTTTGGCAAAATTCACCTTATTTATTGAATGACTCTCATATATATATATATATATATATATATATATATATATATATATATATATATATATATATATACTAACAAGGATAGCCGGTATTGGTAACATATCTAAAATATGTACTTGAATATATTTTTGACACAAACCTGGTTCGTATTTTTTGCGTGGGTCCAGGTATTTTGGACTTACCTCAAATGACCCACAAAAATTAATTTTGCATAGCATATTTCCCAAGTGTGGGTCGTGTGAGTATTTGTGTCAAAAATGATGTCAACAAGTCTTGTCGCTTTAATAGCTAAGAGACACGCATTTACACAAAAACGGAGAACCTTTTATTAGTACGAGAAACGACGAGGGAAAATAAAATTGATATGTTTAACTCGAATCTCGGTAGACGATTTTTTTAACTTCTTTTTTTTATTCTCTTTCTGCTGGATTACATTACACACACACACACACACACACACACACACACACACACACACACACACACACACACGCACTCTCTCTCTCTCTCTCTCTCTCTTTCTCTCTCTCTCTTTCTCTCTCTCTCTCTCATTACTATATACTAGCAAATTCACTTCACATAGCGTGTTTTTGAGTTAAACACTGTAGTCTGACAGGGTTCTTACACCCAAAAGCTCGGGTAATCAGTAAAGAGTTTACTGGGCTCACAACCTCACTTTGCAGCATTTGAAATGCCATCATATAATCCCTCTGACATCAAGTTCTCATAAAATGTGAAAATGCATACCCAGTATTGTCTTTAGCCTCAAAGAATTATTCTAAAAATATTTATATATTCCAGGTCAAATTAGACAGGATGGGCACTATAGGTTTGACTTACCAAAGTTTGGAATTTTGATATGCGTCGGGCAGAGTTCACTTACAACAAAAGGTGGGATTCTAAATTTTAGAACAGGTTCTCTCACTACAGGTTTCACTAAGAACAGGTCCTCTTACTACTGGTCTCACTAACAACAGGTTCTTTTATTGCAGGTCTCACTAACAACAGGTTATCTTTTTGCAGGTCTCACTAACAACAGGTTCTCCCATTAAAGGTATAACTAAGAACAGGTTCTTTTATTACGGGTCTCACTAACGACAGGTTCTCTTATAACAGGTCTCACTAACAACAAGTTCTCTCATTACAGGTATAACTAACAACAGGTTCTTTCACTACAGGTCTCACTGACAACAGGTTCACTCTTTACAGGTCTAACTAATTACAGGTTCTCTCACTGCTAGACATCCTTACAATGGATTCACTCATTACAGGTCCAACTAACAACAGATTCTCTCACTACAAGTCTCACTAACAACGGGTTCTCTCATTACTGGTCTCACTAACAACAGGTTCTCTCACAAAAAGTCTCCCAAAAAACAGGTTCTCTCATTACAGATCTAACTAATAACAAATTCTCTTATTACAGGTCTCACTAACAATAGGTTTGCTCACTACAGCACAAAATTCAAAATGTCACAAGAAACTAAACGAAATCGATAATATGCAATTGTTCGTTATGTGGGGACTACAATGTCTTAACGAAGCACCCCTTCGCTACTTATATTAAACAGATTTTTTTAAATAGAACTATTTTGACATTTACTGTATGTAAACAAAATATATACTTATACTAAAGTCAACTGTTTGAACAATAACTGCTTGACTAAATTGAATAGCTAGAAATAGAAATGTTTTTGACAATTAAACTGTGTTCTTATACTAAACGGCATTATTTGAAATAGAACTGATTATTTGTATAAAATGAATTTGGCATTAAATAACCTACAATAGATGATACGCCATAAACCCCAAACAACCAAACCAATCATTCGTTTCCATAGTTAAATGGTTTCAAGTATTGTTATGTAACACTAACAATTCAGTTTTACATCAGTTACTTGTTTGCACACAGTTAACTGGTCAAATAGTTTTATTTGAGCCATAGACAAAATCCAATCAGCTTCTATCACTGTGAGTCTGAGAGAACCTCGGAGTAATAGCAATGAAGATAGCGTTGGTACGTGTTAGCATGAGGCAGTATATCATATGACCGAGGCAATCAAAACGGGGTAGGTATTTGCCGTTGTTGGTAGTATCGTGAGAGTTGGTGCGCTGGTTTTACTCCATGTGTAGCACAGATGAATGTTGCAACAGTCCAGTTCAGTTTGAATTGGGCTATATAGCCGTGAAGATTTTGGACACATTTTGTCGTGCAAAAAATTAAGGTGCAGTTGATTACAGTACAGTAACTGTACGACTGAAAAATTTTGCTCGGGCTAAATGAAACTAGATGGTCAGGCAAGGTCAAGTTGGTCTAAAACCATGGATTGTGAGGTCGAGTTTCAAGCCGTAGTGACAAATTCCGTTTGGTTTGGTTTTATGGCATATCACCCATTGTAGGTTATTCAATGCCAAATCTGATGTATACATATATATTAGATATTTGATTGAACATAAAAGATATTTTTTGTCTACATATTTTTTGTTAATCCTTTCGAATTGCCGTATCGATCTTATGATATTCGGCGGGAATTGGTTAATAAACCTTCGATAATTAATTATTTTCCCAAGTACTTTCTGCCCAACTTTGGGCCATCATCAGGGGGGGGATGTATTACAAAAGTGATGTAACGTTTGTATGTACATTACTACTCTGTAAGAATGAACGTTTGCACTGTTGAATTGTGTAGCGTTTTCTTTTCGATTTGTTTCTGTAAATAGCATCAGCAGCTAAAGACATTTAAGTACATTAGCACTGGTTTCAAAATTAATTCTATTTAGTTTGGGTTGTATGCTTATAATTATTGAAAGTATCAATAAGAACATCTAAAAAGGAAATTTAATTGCTTCTGTTTAGTTCATGAGTAAAGTTAGGAACTGAATAGTGTCTTGTATGTTGATTTCGTTAATATTATTAGCAAGAATAAGTACATCATCAACATATCTTAGGTATATTGGAGGCTTTTTAATGCTATTAAATATTTTATTTTCGAGGTCGGACATGTAGAAATTTCTGAAGATCGAGCCCAGGACAGAACCCATAAATACCTCATCTGTCTGAACGTAAATATTACCAAGATTGTCATAAAATGGGACTTCAGTCGGACATGTTAGGAGTATTTTCCGAAGTACTCGTATATTTGGGGTTGGTTTTGAGTGGAGGGAGAGATGGGTTATCATAAATAATATTTATGATAATATCAATTGTTTCATTGACAGGTACATTAGTGAATAGATTTTCTACATCCAGTGAGGCGAATATACCATTATTGGGTTTAATTGTATGAAGAACTTGAATTGATTCATGTGTAGATTTTATGTTATATTTACTAGGTAAGTATGGTGAAATAATTAGATATGTATGATTTACTTTTGTTGGGTTTTATGGCATATCAACCATCGTAGGTTATTTAATGCCAATTCATTTTTTTTCAAACAATTCACTTTAACATAAGTACACAATTTAGTTTTATTCGACCCATAGATAGGATCCTGTCAGATGCTACTACTCCGGGTCATAGTGGACGTATGAGCTATGGTAATAAAGGCCTACTCTGCGTTCCCCAAAACTCTATCATTGATTGTTTAGTGTCATATCCAAGGCACTCATTGGGGAGTTTTACTTCTCTGCAGAGATGCAGTCAGTGTATTCTACAGTCCCAGCTGACTGGGCAAACAAATTCGGTGAGTATCATGTGAACTAGGCATAAAACAGTTCTGTGTAGTTCGTCACCTTCATCATCTTGGCAAAAACATTCTGACCTTCCCAATTTTGCGTCTCATTACCAAAATATTGCAAATCTTTCGACTCTGCCTCGTGCTTTCCCTTTTGTTTTGCGTACTTTCACTTTGTATTTCTTGCTCCTATTGTCATATCCAGGACACTCGTTGTGGGGATCTTACCCGTCTGCAGAGATGCAGACGGTGTATTTTACAGCCGCAGTCGACTGGGCAGAGACGATAGGGACGGATGGAAAAGAGTGTGAAAGAGTCAAAGGATCCTGTGGTAGTAGTATCACTTTTTATTGACGACCATGATGCTAATGATAGCTTCAAGTAGTGTTAAGAGCCAATGTAGTGATGTAATTCAAATTCATTTTAAACATTATCTCAAACAGGTATATTTGAGTCATAGATTTGACATTCATATAGTTTCAAGTTATAAGTTTTAATCAATTCTATTTGACCCATATATGTTACAACCATTCCAGGTCAGAGTGGACCTGGGAGTAATGACAATGAAGGGCTGTTCTACACTTTCCTGATCTCTATAACTGGAGCTTCACCATTACTTGCAGTTTAGTGTCATACCCAGGAACTTTATTTCGCGTATCGAAGGAAGGACTATCTCACCGCATTAGCAGGGGATGCATTCAGCATATACTATGCCCTGTCGACACGGCTCTCCCATTACTACTCTCCAGGCATTAATTACATTTTGTTATCAAAACAGCTAGCGTACATACACTATATGATTTTGTCGGAGGTAGCTGTGAAAAAAGCTGTTACTCCTTTAGTTATCCTTGCTAGAGGCCGTTGAATTATAAAGTGTTATTAATACGGTAGTGATTAGGATTGATACGACTACTACTATTAATACTACTACTACTGCTGCTTCAGGGTAATCTAATCATGTTACGGTCAGCATTACCGGCTGTGACTAAAGTATCCATGTGACCTAATTCTTTCTCCTTGCCATGTACTTTGTCTGACATCTTTCTGGGTCAGCCAACTTTTTTTTTCTAGTCCGTCATTCTTCAATTTTCCCAGGATGCCTGATGACTTCCGGTCTTGTTTCTCGATTGCCACAGAAAAAAAAAAATGAAAAAAGAGGAGAAAGGTGGGTTGTCGGGCATTATTTCCACCACTTTCCTTATCTAAACAAAGATAGCAGTATGTACGATATATATCGGGAAATACTTCTCATACAGGGACACCTTACCCCCATACCTTGAACACCACACCACATGCTTAAAAACGGTGACAAGGGACACGTGTGTAGTACCTATCTATCTATCTATCGATTGAAAATTGGAAATAAATCTAACAGTATGTAAATGTAGTGAGACGAAAAAAACACCCCCCCCAAAAAAAAACTCGAGGTCTTCAGAGGATAGTTTTATTCGTAGATAAAAAAATTGAAACATTTAAAACTGAATCATTTAACGTTGTCAATTATTTGTACACTTCGCCAATGGTCCGGGAAACCTGGGCTCAATCCCAGGTCACGTCATGCCAAAGATTTTAAAAATGGTCCTTGATACCTCTTTGCTTAACACTCAGTGATATAAGGTAAGAATCAAGCGTAAAGTGGGGCAATCCAAGGAAAGGAGTCGCGCCCTCCCCTACACCTCGG
>CAUZXS010003976.1:65000-130068 GCA_963585895.1 Sepioteuthis lessoniana | reverse complement strand
GTCTTTTTATAACATTTTCGAAATGTCTACTCAATCAATGTTTGCATGCTAATTAAGTTAATTCTGTTTTTCGTATTTGGATTTCGGATGAGTTGGATTGGAGTATTTGCTTCTTCATTTTTGTTTTTGTTTATTGTTTTTTTTGTTGTTTTTGTTTGTTTGTTCTTTTTTGTTTGTTTGTTTTTTGGGGGCTTTTGGGGGGGAAAGGGTTGTTTTGTTATCTTTTTTTTGTTTCGTTTTCTTTTTTATTATTAAAATTTTGGATACGAACTTTCTTCATTTCTTTTTCTGACAGTTAAATTAATGACGGCTTCTGTCAATGGAAAAATAATGTGAAAGTAGTCATAGATAGATAGATAGATAGGTTTTGGTTTGGTTTGGTTTGTTTGGTTTTATGGCATATCAACCATTATAGGTTATTTAATGCCTGGTTCTTTTTATACATATATATCAAATATATGATTTGTAAACACATTTTGTAGATAACATTTTAAACAAACCTGAACTCTTTTTTTTTCACACAGTTAAATGGTTTCACTTATTTCTATCTAATACAAATAATTCTATTTACTATTAATCATTTGTTGGCACACAGTTAAATAGATCAAAGTATTGGTATGTATCACCAACAATTAAATTAAACATCAGTCATTTATTAACACACAGTTAAATCATCAACAATTCAGTTTAGCATAAGGTACACTGTTTAAATGGTCAAACAGTTCTATTTGACCCATAGATTGGACCCTATCAGAAGCTACCACTCCGGTCCAGAGTGGACCTGGGAGCGATGGCAATAAAGGAGAATTCTGCATTCCCCAAGGCTCCAACATTAGTGGAGCCTCACTATCAGATTATTCAATGTCATATCTAAGACACTCGTTGGGGGAGTCTTACGCTTCTACAGAGATGCGGTCAGTGTATTCAGCAGCCCCAGACGACTGAGCCAAAGACAGATAGATAGATAGAAAGAGGTAATTTACTAAGCTTTTTTGCTTAGATGTAGCACAAGGCCGCATGAATTGGGCACCCAATGAGAATCGAACTCACTCGTGTAGGTTTGCTAGGCTACCTTGCTAACCATTACACCACCCGAGGTGCCCTGATAGATAGATAGAAGAGATTGAGATAGATAGATAGATAGATAGATAGATAGATAGATAGATAGATAGATAGATAGATAGATAGATAGATAGATGAAAAACGTCTCGGCACATAGCTCAGTTAAAAGCAAAGAATGCAGTCTCAAAGAATATACTCTCAAAGAGTAGAAACATTTGAATAAAAGAACCACTAATGGTGCCACATCGTGGCAATGAGTATGAGGAAACATCTCCTAAAACTTCTCAACCAATAAACAAGAAAACATCTCAAAAGAATTTTTTCCAGATTACTAAGCGGAACAGATACCGCCCCCAACTAACCCAAAACACGCAAAAAAAATACACCGTTTGATAGGTGGGGGTCAAGAAAGGTTAAGGGTCTAAAAAGAACATCAACTGATCGAACATTCTGGCAACTAAAAGCGGATTCTTTTAGACAGTAAAAAAGTCGATCTTAAAACGTTTCTTTTTCACTTTTTTTTTTTTTTTGGCAAGGAAAAATATAACAGCTTTCACGTGGATAAAAAATGTAAAGATCTTCTTAATGTTTTAAAACTTTATATGACCACCCTGAGATAGATAGATAGATAGATAGATAGATAGATAGATAATCATTCTTCATAATTTATTTAATGCTAAAGCCATCATTGTAGCAGGACGATAGATAGATAGATAGATATGGGGAGATTGAGAGAGTCTGGTTGGGTTTAATTGCATATCAACATTTTCGGGTTATCTAATGCGAAGCCATCTTTGTGGAAGAAAAACAGTGATAGCTGGAGGAATAAGGGGGTGAGTTCGAAAGTGAACATAATAGCGAGACTGGAGCTCGAACTCACATACTTTGAGGCCGTAATTCTGTACTTCAGTCATTACGCCAGACAGACTCCCTAATAGATAGATAGACAGATAGATAGAATCAGACAGAGATAGATTTTGATTTGGTTTGGATGGTTTTATGGCATATCAACCATTGTGGGTTATTTAATGCTAAATCCTCTTTTATACATATATATTACATATATATGATCTGGTTTGGTTGGGTTTTATGGCATATCAACCATTGTAGGTAATTTAATGCGAATCCTCTTTATACATATATATTTATTATATATGATTTGCTTTGGTTGGCTTTTATGGGCATATCAACCATTGTAGGTTATTTAATGCCAAATTCTCTTTATACATGTATATTACATATATATGATTTGGTTTGTTTGGCTTTTATGGGCATATCAACCATTGTAGGTTATTTAATGCCAAATCCTTTTTATACATTTTTATTAAATTCATGATTTCTAAACACATTTTGTAGATAACATTTTGAAACGAACCTGAATTCGTTTTCTTTTCACGCAATTAAATGATTTCACCTTATTTCTATCTAATACGAGTACTTCTGTTTACAATTAATCTTTTGTTTGCACACTGTTAAATGGTTCCGAGTATTGCTATGTATCGCTAACCATTCAATTAAACACCAGTCATTTGTTTGCACATAGTTTAATAATCAAACAGTTCTATTTCAAACTATTCACTTTAGCATAAGTCAACAAAGTTAAATGGCTCTAATATTGCTACGTATCACAAACAATTCTATTAAACATCATTTTTTGCAGAAAGTTAAATGATCAAACAGTTCTATTTCTAATAATTTATTATAGCATAGTCACTTGTTTGATCTCAGTTTAAATGTCAAACAGTTCTAATAGACCCCAAAATAGAACCCTTTCAGGTGCTACCACTCTGGGTCAGAGTGGACCTGGGAGTGATAGCAATGAAAGGATACTCTGCATTCCCCAAAGCTCCAGCATTACTGAATTCTCACCATCAGATTGTTAAGTGTCATATCCAGGACACTCATTGCGGGGGTGAGTCTTATCCCTCTGCATAGATGCAGTCAGTGTATTCTACAACCCCCAGCCGACTGGGCCACTGGATACTCGTTGGTGGGGAAGGGGAGGATCTTATCCCTCTGCAGAGATGCAGTCGGTGTATTCCCTCTGCCCTAGCCAAGATGAATTTTCCAATTCAAAAAGAGTGCTCGGTTGGTCTCACCTCTTTTTTTATCTTGGTCTAAAGGTTTCTTGAATCAATCATCAGATAAGATTTAACAGTAAAGGAACCAAGAAATAAAATGCTTAATGTCTGTATGGCAAAGGAACGGAATTAGTAATGGAGGCGGACGAAAAAACTTTCTCCCATTATGACAGCATTCGTCCGCATCTCTGTCTCCGCAAATTTTCTTCGTAATCCCTCAAACGCCTCTGATATATACGAGGATCATTAAATAAGTTTCCAGACTATTTTCGTATGGGCACTTTTATTGATACTATTTACCACCCCCTCCGCTCGGGCAGGATATGACACAAGGTCAATTTTTAAGCGGAGTTTTAACAGGTTTGAATTCACAGTTTTCCTTCTCCTAGACTAGTTGCCTAACCAAGGCTGAAGAACCTAGTCTGTCCTACTATTTACCCATAGCTGGAGGGAGAATAATTGGATTCATACCTTTCCCAAGGGTATTAGTGCTATGTGAAATGCAATCAATCTCGTCCAGGTTTGAACTCGTGTCGCCGTGTCCATTTCCTACGACGATAACGACTACACCATGGGCACCTCCTAAAGGGCTCTTTTATTGATAGTACACACATGAAACTCTAGTCCCCTCCGAAGTAATCTCCTCCAGCTGTAATGCACTTGTTGTACTGTTCCAACAACTTCAGGAAGGCCCATGAAAGTCCTCTTGTGTGAGCGTGTCAATGACCTTCGTCACAGCCTCTTTCATCTCCTCAATTGTCTCATAGCGACAGTGTCTGAGCTTAGGGAATAAGCAAATGTCACAGGGAGCAAGGTCTGGACTATAGGGAGAGTGAGCAACTGTCTTGATGCCCATCTTGGTCAAATAGTCTGTGACAAGGATGGAGTTGTGGACTGGTGCATTGTCCTGGTGGAAATGCCACTGAGCCGATTTGAAGAGTGCTGGCCTCTTCCGACGGAATCTCTTTCGGAACTCCCTTAAAACCTCAACATAGTAACCCTAACCCTAACCCTTTGGCCAATCAACTCTGCTGTATTGACTTCCTTACTCCTCCCACACCTCTCATCATCCCTCACAGACTCCCTTCCTTCATTGAATCTCTTATGCCACTCAAAAGCTGATGCTCGATTCATGCAAGATGGTCAAAAGCAGTCTGAAGCATTCCATACCTTTCTGTGGCATTTTTTTTTCAAGTTTTAAACAGAATTTTATTGCATATCGTTCTTCTAAAGTGTCCTCACGTCCAGATTGCATTTTTGAAATTGACCAGCTGTGACAATCAGGCTTTAGTAGTGTGTATTCCAATGTAGCTGTTCATTTGAACCTGAAATCATAAAAATTGGTCCGTCATCTCATAAGATGTATAGCAATAACATTGTGAATTTTCAAGAGTCTACGACAATTTTAAATGCCTGTACAAAAAGTCTGGAAACATATTGAATGCACCAGGTATATAATATATATATATATTATATGGAGAAAAAAATTGAAAAACAAAGTAATCCGAAAGTGATGAATTTATTAAAAGGAAAGTCGATGTTAAAACGTTTCAGTTTTAATGAGCCTTCGTCAGGACTTTAAAATTGTGAAACAAATGTTGATAAAACAACCATGTTCGATCCACACTTGCTTCACCATTTTCATTCTGTCTGATGACTGCGTAAAGCATGAAACC
The DNA here is from genome assembly GCA_963585895.1 of Sepioteuthis lessoniana. Classification (NCBI taxonomy): domain Eukaryota; kingdom Metazoa; phylum Mollusca; class Cephalopoda; order Myopsida; family Loliginidae; genus Sepioteuthis; species Sepioteuthis lessoniana. The sequence goes on along the minus strand of CAUZXS010003976.1, from coordinate 125,249 downwards.
CAAGGTCACTGACACTACCATGTAAAATATATATTTGTGTGTGTGTGTGTGTGTGTGTGTGTGTGTGTGTGTGTGTGTGTGTGTGTGTGTGTGTGTGTGTGTGTGTGTATAAAAGCGCTATCATTGATATTGAGCACTATTTTAAGAATACTGCAAAATTTGGTCCACCATTACTCACCATATTTACTCGTGGTAATCATAGACCTCTACAATATAATTATATATATATATATAATTATATCATCATGTTGTGCTGCTAGCACGGATTTCCCAGACTCTCTCTCTCTCTCTCTCGCCACTCGTCTCTATCATCCATTGCTCCTGGCAGGTCTTCCAACCTACATCCAGTATCAATGCAGAGTTGTGGCAGATACGTTCTAGCTGGTCGCTCACTCTTGCTTGTCCGTGTGAAGGGGTCCACAGGAGTACATCGCTTATGAGTTTGTTCTTGCTGCTCCAGCAGTATCTCGCGGTCTGATGATTGATATTAAATAGAATTATTAGTGTTGAATAACAATACTTGAAACCATTTAACTGTCTGTAAACATCATTGATATTAAATAGAATTATTAGTGTTAGATAGAAATACTTGAAACCATTTAACTATGTGCAAACGAATGAGCTCTAACTCGTTTAAAAATGAAGTTACTGACAAATTATTTTCTTTAAAACTTATATATATATATATAGTATATATATATATATATATATATATATATATATATGCGCAGGATTTGGCATTAGATAACCATCAAGGGTTGATATGCCATTAAACTAAATAACCTGACCTAACCTTTTAAAAAGAGTTGTTCCTAAAAGAAATGTGCTGACGTTAATGGAATCCAGTACCCAACAGTGACAAAACTGTTTTCTTTTAGTCTAAAACGAATATAATATATTCTAAAAAATGTATTTTGATTAAAAACTATTAAATAGAATTATTTAGGGTTATGACCGGTTCATTGTCTAGTGGGTAAAGTGTTCGCCAATGGTCTGGGAGACCGTGGTTCAATCCTAGGTCGGGTCAAAGCAAAGACTTTGAAAATGGTACTTGATACCTCCTTACTTAACACTCAGCATTATAAGGTACGTATCAAGGGAAAAAGTGGAGCAATCTAGGGAAAGGAGTTGCGCCTGCCACTACCCCTCGGTGTAGTAGCTATTGAAAAGGGAGCCTTCTGGTCACCCTCGACCACGGTCGCCAACTTTACTTTTTTTTTTTTAGGGTTGGCAATACTTGAAAACATTTGAGGGCAAAAAATGATTAATATTGAATAGAATTATTAGTGTTAGATAGGAATACTTTTAATTATTTAACTGCGTGCAAACAAAGTTTTACTCATTCTTGCCTAGTCGACTGGGGCTGCAGAATGCACAAACTGCATCTCTACAGACGGGTAAGACCCCCCCCCCCAACGGGTGTCCTGGATACGACATTGAACAATCTGATGTTGAAGCTTGAATAATTCTTGTGCTTTAGGGAATGCAGAATACCCCTTCATTGTCATCACTCCCAGGTCCACACCGGCCTGGAGCGGTAGCACCTGATAGGGTATTATCAATGGATCAAATAGAACTAAACTGCGGACTAATGCTAAACTGAATTGTTTGAAATGGAACAGTTTTTTTGTGCTAGACTGAATTGTCTGAAATAGAACTAGTTTTGATATTGAAACTGTACTTACGCTAAACTGGACAGTTTGAAACAGAACTGTTTGACTAAACTAAATTGCTTAAAATAGAATTGTTTTTTACAATTAAACTGTGAACTTATGTTTGACTGAATTATTTCAAATAGAAGTGTTTATTTGTATAAAATAAATTTGGCATTAAATAACCTACAGAAGTTGATATGCCATAAAACTCAAACAAACAAACATTAAAATCATTCAAAAATAAAGTTACCTACAAATCATATATACATATATGCAAATACAGGATTTGGCATAAAATAACCCACAAAGGTTGATAAGCCATTAAACCAAATCACTAAGACTAACCTAACCAAGAATTCCTTTTTTTATGTTTGGAGACAAAGTTAAGTTTTCAATCAAATTCTGGCCAATGGTCACTACCTAAATCTCTCTACGTTTCTTTTGAAACCAACAACGGTAGATGGGGAGCGACCCCTATCCCGGCCGAGAAGCCTAACCCCCACTGCTGTGGGTCGCAATTTGTCTGATTAACTCCTAATTGCTACCATGAATATATGGAGTCCTGATATCCGGAATAGAAAACCGCTTTACCCATATAGATCCCCAAATCTTAGAAAATTATAACCTTGCAACCTTTTTATCTTCTTTACGGAGTTGACCTGTGGCTTATTCAGATTCGACCAATTCCCGCTGCAATAGATCTTTTTAAAAACAAACGTGAGGTGTACGATACATTGGCTAGCCAATGATGCTGGACGACACAGTTACACTGGAAACTAACCATGGAGAAGGAAAACTTTGTCCAGAAAAGATCAAGATACCGATCAATCATAACTTCTATGCGCGTTTACACTGATCTAAACAAAACATCGATCCCGTTTTTATGGTCAGGGAAATTGCTGAAGGTCACCTCTACACTTCTGCCTACGTGTCACATCCCACACTTCTCTTCTCACGCGAGAGCAGCCGCCATCGCTTCTTCCACCGGCAATGAGGTGATTGTCCCTGTGTTTGACTCTCAAACAACGCTGTCTCTTTCCTCAAAGGGAACGAAATTAAACAAGAAAGAAGATTGGAACAGATGAAAGGACTGTTCGCTGAAAAAACACGAAAATGTCAGTGATCAGTATTGGCGTCAGTTAGTTTGTGATTAAGCCCCATTCATGCGCGTGCGAGGCAGACGATAAGTGCAGACGAGTTTTTTTCAGTGAAGCGGACGCCATCTTTGAGATGAAGTGCGCACTCGAAAGACGTGGACTGTTGGTGTTCCTACCGTTGTATAAGAGAGTTGATTTCATACGAAGAAAGAAAGAAAGAAAGAAAGAAAGAAAGAAAGAAAGAAAGAAAGAAAGACTGGAAACAAGAAAGAACGAAAGAAAGAAAGACTGGAAAAAAGAAAGAAAGATTGGAACTGTCAAAGAAAGAAAGACACTGGAACCGTTAAAGAAAGAAAGAAAGAAGACACTGGAACCGTAAAAGAAAGAAAGAAAGACTGGAAACGAGAAAGAAAGAAAGAAAGAAAGAAAGAAAACATTGGAACCGTTAAAGAAAGAAAGAAAGAAAGAAGACACTGGAACCGTTAAAGAAAGAAAGAAAGACTGGAAACGAGAAAGAAAGAAAGAAAGAAAGAAAGAAAGAAGACACTGGAAACGGGAAAGAAAGAAAGAAAGAAAGAAAGAAAGAAAGAAGACATTGGAACCGTGGAAGAAAGAAAGAAAGACTGGAAACGAGAGAGAAAGAAAGAAAGAAAGAAAGAAAGAAAGAAAGAAAGAAAGAAGACACTGGAACCGTAAAAGAAAGAAAGAAAGACTGGAAACGAGAAAGAAAGAAAGAAAGAAAGAAAGAAAGAAAGAAAGAAAGAAAGAAAGAAAACATTGGAACCGTTAAAGAAAGAAAGAAAGAAAGAAAGAAAGAAAGAAGACACTGGAACCGTTAAAGAAAGAAATAAAGACTGGAAACGAGAAAGAAAGAAAGAAAGAAAGAAAGATTGGAACCGTAAAAGAAAGAAAGAAAGAAAGAAGACATTGGAACCGTGGAAGAAAGAAAGAAAGACTGGAAACGAGAAAGAAAGAAAGAAAGAAAGAAAGAAAGAAAGAAGACATTGGAACCGTGGAAGAAAGAAAGAAAGACTGGAAACGAGAGAGAAAGAAAGAAAGAAAGAAAGAAAGAAGACATTGGAACCGTGGAAGAAAGAAAGAAAGACTGGAAACGAGAAAGAAAGAAAGAAAGAAAGAAAGAAAGAAAGAAAGAAAGAAAGAAAGAAAGATTGGAACCGTGAAAGAAAGAAAGAAAGAAAGAAAGAAAGAAGACATTGGAACCGTGGAAGAAAGAAAGCAAGACTGGAAACGAGAAAGAAAGAAAGAAAGAAAGAAAGGTTGGAACCGTGAAAGAAAGAAAGAAAGAAAGAAAGAAGACATTGGAACCGTGGAAGAAAGAAAGAAAGAAAGAAAGACTGGAAACGAGAAAGAAAGAAAGAAAGAAAGAAAGATTGGAACCGTGAAAGAAAGAAAGAAAGAAAGAAAGAAAGAGAGAAAGAAAGAAAGAAAGATTGGAACCGTGAAAGAAAGAAAGAAAGAAAGAAAGAAGACATTGGAACCGTGGAAGAAAGAAAGAAAGACTGGAAACGAGAAAGAAAGAAAGAAAGAAAGAAAGAAAGAAAGAAAGAAAGAAAGAAAGATTGGAACCGTGAAAGAAAGAAAGAAAGACTGGAAACGAGAAAGAAAGAAAGAAAGAAAGAAAGAAAGAAAGAAAGAAAGAAAGAAAGAAAGAAAGAAAGAAAGGTTGGAACCGTGAAAGAAAGAAAGAAAGAAAGAAGACATTGGAACCGTGGAAGAAAGAAAGAAAGACTGGAAACGAGAAAGAAAGAAAGAAAGAAAGAAAGAAAGAAAGAAAGAAAGAAAGAAAGAAAGAAAGGTTGGAACCGTGAAAGAAAGAAAGAAAGAAAGAAAGAAAGAAGACATTGGAACCGTGGAAGAAAGAAAGAAAGAAAAAAAGACTGGAAACGAGAAAGAAAGAAAGAAAGAAAGAAAGATTGGAACCGTGAAAGAAAGAAAGAAAGAAAGAAAGAAAGAAAGAAAGAAAGAGAGAAAGAAAGAAAGAAAGATTGGAACCGTGAAAGAAAGAAAGAAAGAAAGAAAGAAGACATTGGAACCGTGGAAGAAAGAAAGAAAGACTGGAAACGAGAAAGAAAGAAAGAAAGAAAGAAAGAAAGAAAGAAAGATTGGAACCGTGAAAGAAAGAAAGAAAGAAAGAAAGAAAGAAAGAAAGAAAGAAAGAAGACATTGGAACCGTGGAAGAAAGAAAGAAAGACTGGAAACGAGAAAGAAAGAAAGAAAGAAAGAAAGAAAGAAAGAAAGAAAGAAAGAAAGAAAGAAAGAAAGAAAGGTTGGAACCGTGAAAGAAAGAAAGAAAGAAAGAAAGAAGACATTGGAACCGTGGAAGAAAGAAAGAAAGAAAGAAAGACTGGAAACGAGAAAGAAAGAAAGAAAGAAAGAAAGAAAGATTGGAACCGTGAAAGAAAGAAAGAAAGAAAGAAAGAAAGAAAGAAAGAAAGAAAGAAAGAAGACATTGGAACCGTGGAAGAAAGAAAGAAAGACTGGAAACGAGAAAGAAAGAAAGAAAGAAAGAAAGATTGGAACCGTGAAAGAATAAAAAGAAAGAAAGAAAGAAAGAAGACATTGGAACCGTGGAAGAAAGAAAGAAAGACTGGAAACGAGAAAGAAAGAAAGAAAGAAAGAAAGAAAGAAAGAAAGAAAGAAAGAAAGATTGGAATCGTGAAAGAAAGAAAGAAAGACTGGAAACGAGAAAGAAAGAAAGAAAGAAAGAAAGAAAGAAAGAAAGATTGGAACCGTGGAAGAAAGAAAGAAAGACTGGAAACGAGAAAGAAAGAAAGAAAGAAAGAAAGAAAGATTGGAACCGTGGAAGAAAGAAAGAAAGACTGGAAACGAGAAAGAAAGAAAGAAAGAAAGAAAGAAAGAAAGAAAGAAAGATTGGAACCGTGGAAGAAAGAAAGAAAGACTGGAAACGAGAAAGAAAGAAAGAAAGAAAGAAAGAAAGAAAGATTGGAACCGTGAAAGAAAGAAAGAAAGAAAGAAAGAAAGAAAGAAGACATTGGAACCGTGGAAGAAAGAAAGAAAGACTGGAAACGAGAAAGAAAGAAAGAAAGAAAGAAAGATTGGAACCGTGGAAGAAAGAAAGAAAGACTGGAAACGAGAAAGAAAGAAAGAAAGAAAGAAAGAAAGAAAGAAAGAAAGAAAGAAAGAAAGAAAGATTGGAACCGTGGAAGAAAGAAAGAAAGACTGGAAACGAGAAAGAAAGAAAGAAAGAAAGAAAGAAAGAAAGAAAGAAAGAAAGAAAGAAAGAAGGAAAGAAAGAAGACACTGGAACCGTAAAAGAAAGAAAGAAAGACTGGAAACGAGAAAGAAAGAAAGAAAGAAAGAAAGAAAGAAAGAAAGAAAGAAAGATTGGAACCGTAAAAGAAAGAAAGAAAGAAAGAAAGAAGACATTGGAACCGTGGAAGAAAGAAAGAAAGACTGGAAACGAGAAAGAAAGAAAGAAAGAAAGAAAGAAAGAAAGAAAGAAAGAAAGAAAGAAGACACTGGAAACGAGAAAGAAAGAAAGAAAAAAAGAAAGAAAGAAAGAAGACATTGGAACCGTGGAAGAAAGAAAGAAAGACTGGAAACGAGAAAGAAAGAAAGAAAGAAAGAAAGATTGGAACCGTGAAAGAAAGAAAGAAAGAAAGAAGACATTGGAACCGTGGAAGAAAGAAAGAAAGACTGGAAACGAGAAAGAAAGAAAGAAAGAAAGAAAGAAAGAAAGAAAGATTGGAACCGTGAAAGAAAGAAAGAAAGAAAGAAAGAAAGAAAGAAAGAAAGAAAGAAAGAAGACATTGGAACCGTGGAAGAAAGAAAGAAAGACTGGAAACGAGAAATAAAGAAAGAAAGAAAGAAAGAAAGAAAGAAAGAAAGAAAGAAAGAAAGATTGGAACCGTGAAAGAAAGAAAGAAAGAAAGAAAGAAAGAAAGAAAGAAGACATTGGAACCGTGGAAGAAAGAAAGAAAGACTGGAAACGAGAAAGAAAGAAAGAAAGAAAGAAAGAAAGATTGGAACCGTGAAAGAAAGAAAGAAAGAAAGAACGAAAGAAAGAAGACATTGGAACCGTGGAAGAAAGAAAGAAAGACTGGAAACGAGAAAGAAAGAAAGAAAGAAAGAAAGATTGGAACCGTGGAAGAAAGAAAGAAAGACTGGAAACGAGAAAGAAAGAAAGAAAGAAAGAAAGAAAGAAAGAAAGAAAGAAAGAAAGAAAGATTGGAACCGTGAAAGAAAGAAAGAAAGAAAGAAGACATTGGAACCGTGGAAGAAAGAAAGAAAGACTGGAAACGAGAAAGAAAGAAAGAAAGAAAGAAAGATTGGAACCGTGGAAGAAAGACTGGAAACGAGAAAGAAAGAAAGAAAGAAAGAAAGAAAGATTGGAACCGTGAAAGAAAGAAAGAAAGAAAGAAAGAAAGAAAGAAAGAAAGAAAGAAGACATTGGAACCGTGGAAGAAAGAAAGAAAGACTGGAAACGAGAAAGAAAGAAAGAAAGAAAGAAAGAAAGATTGGAACCGTGGAAGAAAGAAAGAAAGACTGGAAACGAGAAAGAAAGAAAGAAAGAAAGAAAGAAAGAAAGAAAGATTGGAACCGTGAAAGAAAGAAAGAAAGAAAGAAGACATTGGAACCGTGGAAGAAAGAAAGAAAGACTGGAAACGAGAAAGAAAGAAAGAAAGAAAGAAAGATTGGAACCGTGAAAGAAAGAAAGAAAGAAAGAAAGAAAGAAAGAAGACATTGGAACCGTGGAAGAAAGAAAGAAAGACTGGAAACGAGAAAGAAAGAAAGAAAGAAAGAAAGATTGGAACCGTGGAAGAAAGACTGGAAACGAGAAAGAAAGAAAGAAAGAAAGAAAGAAAGATTGGAACCGTGAAAGAAAGAAAGAAAGAAAGAAAGAAAGAAAGAAAGAAGACATTGGAACCGTGGAAGAAAGAAAGAAAGACTGGAAACGAGAAAGAAAGAAAGAAAGAAAGAAAGTTATAATGAATTCATTATATAATTAAAACAAAATAAAACTCTCGGAATATCAGATGTCCCTCACTGCCCGCGTTAATCTTGCGATACAGAATCAAACCGAAGTTCGGCTTCTACAAAACCGCCTTTTCAATAAAAAGAAGAAAAAAAATCAACCTGTCCATTCAAAGCGTTCTAATATTTGCATTTACATCATGAGAAATATATATACATTGCACTCTATAGTGAATGCAAACCTAAGACAACATAATGCGTACATAATATAAAAATTTATTTATAACAATAAAATAAGACGGACAACGAGTGGCTCTTAACTGCAATTTTGGCGCTTTCTGAGTGGAAAAGGGTGAAGTGGGCCGAGACAATAAGGCACCAAGATCTGCCTCCAACTATTCGACATTTACTACTCATCTTCAGTACACTCTCTGGTGCCAGCCTGTGAAGCAGTAAAAAGAAAGCTTGCAGAAAAGTATTTGTTACTCGCTTCTTTTACCGGTAAAAAAAAAACAACTAAATTGGCTTGGAACTGTCCGAGAAATTCAAAGTCAATTTAACTGAAAATTCCTAAAAATTCAACTGAATAAAACCCAAGAATTCGATTAAAAGTCAACAGAAAACTCAATAACAATTAAACGAAAGCTGAAAAATCAACCAAAAATTCAGCGATACCACAAAAACTATTGAAATTCAAAGAACTTTGTTTACCAGACTCTCTCTATCAGATAAATCCCGCAAATCTCAATAAATTTGCAAAATTTTAGCCTTTATATATATATATATATATATTCGAGGATCATTAAATAAGTTTTCATACATTTTTCGTATGGGCACTTTTATTGATAGTACACACATGAAACTCTAGTCCCCTTCGAAGTAATCTCCTCCGGCTGCAATGCACTTGTACCGTTCCAACAAATTCTGGAAGACCCTATGGAAGTCCTCTTGTGTGAGCATGTCATTGACCTTCGTCACAGCCTCTTTCATCTCGTCAATTGTCTCATAACGACAGCCAAAAAACAAACAAACAAACTAACAAAATTAATATTAATCATTTGCTTACACTTAATTAAATGGTTTCAAGTACTTTTATCTAACACTAATAATTCTATTCATTAAGTATTCCTATGTAATATAAATAATTTGCCCGCAACTACATAGTCTTAAATCACAACTTATAATCATCCTTAATAAATGATTTGAACCATATTTACCAACCCCTCCGCTCGGGTAGGATATGACACAAGGTCAATTTCTAAGCGGAGTTTAACAGGTTTGAGTTCAGAGTTTTCCTTCTCCTAGACTAGTTGCCCCACCAAGGCTGAAGAACTCAGTCTGCCCTACTCATATTTTCCAACCCCTCTGCTCGGGCAGGATATGACACAAGGTCAATTTCTAAGCGGAGTTTAACAGGTTTGAGTTCAGAGTTTTCCTTCTCCTAGACTAGTTGCCCCACCAAGGCTGAATAAACCAGTCTGCTCTACTCATATTTTCCAACTCCTCTGCTCGGGTAGGATATGACACAAGGTCAATTTCTAAGCGGAGTTTAACAGGTTTGAGTTCAGAGTTTTCCTTCTCCTAGACTAGTTGCCTCACCAAGGCTGAAGAAACCAGTCTGCCCTACTCATATTTTCCAACCCCTCCGCTCGGGTAGGATATGACACAAGGTCAATTTCTAAGCGGAGTTTAACAGGTTTGAGTTCAGAGTTATCCTTCTCCTAGACTAGTTGCCTCACCAAGGCTGAAGAAACCAGTCTGCCCTACTATTTACTCATAGCTGGAGGGAGAATAATCGGATTCATACCTTTCTCAAGGGTATTAGTGCTATGTGAAATGCAATCACTCTCGTCCAGGATTTGAACTTGTGTCGCCGTAAATGATTTGACCCTAACAGGTACTATCAATCTGGTTCCAATTGGACCTGGGAGTAATGTCAATGAAGTAATACTCCGCATTCCCCACAGCTCCAGAACCAGAGTCTCACAATCAGATGCAGTGTTTTGCCCAGGACAAAATGGTTTCAAATATTCCTATCAAATACGAATAATTGTATCGTTTCATGTAATCATTTCTATTTAATAATACTTATTTGTTTGCACACAGTTATATGGTTTGATGCTACTAATTATGATTTGTATTATGCTTAGTAAACTATCATCGCTTCAAGTGACTAGTAATACAAATAATCGATACGTATGTTAAATGGTTTCAAGTATTCCTATCAAATACGAATAATTTTTAAACAAATCCATTTGATTCATAGATGGGACCCTAACAGGTACTATGACTCCTGGTCGGAGTAGACCTGGGAGTAATGACAATGAAGGAGTACTCCACACTCTCCAGAGCTCTAGAACTGGAGCCTCACCATCAAATGCAGTTTGGTGTAATACTCAAGGGGGGAGACTTATCCCCCCTGCAAAGGATGCAGTTAGTATATACTGAGCTTCACCGACAGGGCGGTTATTTAAGATATAGATAAATAGCCTGAAAGTTCAAAGATTGGAGCTATACAGTCTTCTTTTCCGATTCTGCTACATGTGGCTTTGTGCCATAAGTTCATTGTTTTGTTTTCAAGGCTTTTTAAGAAAGCTATCGACCAGGCAAGATCGTAATTTACCAAGCTTTTTGCTTAACACAAGGCCGTATAAATGGGAGCCCCTAATGACACTCGAACTCACTCGCGTAGGTTTGCTAGTCTTGCTTGCTAACCAATACACCACTCAAGGCGACCTCGACCAGGCAAGATACGTTTTTTCCATAAAAACAAAAACAAAGGTCAACAGGTACAAAAATAGTGTCAGTTGTGGTGGTGAGAGGATCAAAAATCTAACGTCAGATCATTTTTTTAAAGTTTATTCATCAAATAACAACTGTCAAATCAGAAGACAAACGCCAATTACTGTAATGGCCGATATGGGCGTTGTTGTCTATAAGTCGATCACTTTCTTTTCATTCGAGTTTGTTTACACTATCCCGCGCTATTTTTTTTTTTTTTTTTCAAAATAGAAAGTGCTTAAGGGAAGTGGGATGGATGTGGTTGGTTTGGACTTCTTTCTTTTAAGGCACATAGAGGTTTGGCTTGGTTTCTTTAGCATATCAACCTTCTTAGATTATTCAATACCAAATCCATCTTTCTGGAAGAACAGTAGCGGTGCTATTTAAACTATAGCTGGGAGGATACCTTTCCCAAGAGTATTTGTCCGAAAGTGAACGTAATAGCGCGACTAGACTTCGAACGAGCTAACTACGATTCCACAATCAAATCGTTTTAATCATTATATCAGGAATTGTAAGGTTTCAAGCATTCCAATCAAATACAAATAATTTTCAAACAGTCACATGGTTTCAAGTAATCTTATCTAATACGAATATGGTCCAGAATACACCGACTGTGTTTCTGCAGAGGGGTAAGCCCCACCCCAACAATTATCTGATAGCGAGACTCCAGTAATGCTGGAGTTTGGGGAATGCTGATTACCCCTTTATAGGCATCACTCCCAGGTCCACTCTGTCCTGTTGTGGTAGCACGTGATAGGGTCCTATCAATGGGTCGAATAGAACTAAACTGTTTACTTATGCTAAACTGAATTATTTGAAATAGAACTGTTTTAATATTTGACTGTATATAAACGAAAACCTATTATTATATTAAACTGTATTGTTTGAAACAAAACTGTTTATATGCATAAAAATGGATTTGGCATGAAATAACCTACAAAGGTTGATGTGCCATAAAGCCAAACCAAACCAAACCAAACCAAACTAATACGAATAATTTGCACACAGCTATATGGTTTCAAGTATTTCTAACTAATACAAATAATTTGCACACAGTTCTATGGTTTCAAGTATTCCTATCTAATACAAATAACTTACTCATGGTTATATGGTTTTAAGTATTCCTATCTAATACAAATAATTTGCACACAGTTGTATGGTTTTAAGTATTCCTATCTAATACAAATAATTCGCACACAGTTGTATGGTTTTAAGTATTCCTATCTAATACAAATAATTTGCACACAGTTGTGTGGTTTCAAGTATTCCTATCAAATACAAATAATTTTCTCACGGTTATATGGTTTCAAGTATTCCATTAAAAAAAAATAATAATTTACTCACAGTTATATAATTTCAAATATTTCTATCAAATACTATTAATTTATACACAATTCTATGGTTTCAGGGAACTATTCTGATTTAATTATAATCATTTATATGGTATCAAGTATTCCTACCCTATACAAATAATTTTGCAAACAGATCTTTTTGATTCATAGATGGGACCCTACCACTCCGGATCAGAGTAATAATACTCCACACTCCCAACAGCTCCAGAATTCGAGCCTCACCAGCAGACGCAGTTTAATTACATACCCAAGACCCCTTTTTTGGCGGCTAGGTGGTTCACCTTCCTGCAGGGAATTCAATCGACGTATCCTAAGCCCTCATCGAAAGGGCGTGACAGGGACTGGGATTGTATAATATCGTGTCGTGGTTATTAACCAGCGAGGTATTCCACATCATGGCAGCTCAGGGTGGGACTTCAGGGTATCCGTGGGGAATTAGGACCACAGATTCTCGGACCTTCAAAGACCCACCCAAGTGAGTAGTCTAAGGTAAATCGCATAGTTTCAGGAGTAACTATCCAAGTTAGACGAACCAGACATGCAGGACACTGCTGGAGAAGTAAGGACGAACTCATAAGAGACATACTCCCGTGGACCCCTTCATATGGACGAGCAAAGGCAAGACGACCAGATGGGACCTAAATAAAACAGCTCTGTGCCGATACAGGATATAGCCTGGAAGACCTACCGGGATTTATGGACGATAGGGACGGGTGTTGAAAGAGGGTCAGGGAGAGCCGTGCTGGCAGCATGACGTGATGATGATAATGTGTATTTATTTTTGAGTATGTCATTGTGTCTGCTTGTGTATGTTGTTATAACTAGGGTGAATTTAGGATAGGTGCCTAGGGGTAGACTTGGTACCCCGCATTATAACACAAAAACAAGACGCACGCAAAATAGTCAAACAAAACAGAGGTTTGAAAATACTAACTTAAATTTATTTACAGGGAATGTACAGGGGATGAGGAGGCATACAAAGGTAAAAACAAAAAAACAGTAACACGTGGGCAGAAGGGGTAAAAGTAAAAACATGAGCTGTAACCAACATGAAACGTATTTTGAATTAAACTTTAGAAGATTATTCAAAGTTTGGCTTGCGAAAACAAACACAACAAAACCCGAATAAAAAGTTAAATACAGCTAGTAAAAAGGTTACCGATTAGCCCTTTTGTCCCGGAAGAAAGTTCAGGCGCGTCTTACTCTGTTAACGGCTGGAATCATTCTAACTGGCAGCAACACCGGGGTGACCTGACCAAAATCAGCAGCAGACGCAACCCAAACTCCAAGGCCAAAGAAGGCTGGGAGACTACGACAATGAACCGTGCAAGATAGTATTCAAAATGACCCAGATCAAAAAGTAAGGAAATGTTCCACTCTTAGTTCACAGAGGAAACACGAAGTCTGCTCCCAAGGATAAGTTGAAAAGTGTGGTTCTTAGGAGGTAACAATGTATATATGTGTATGGTTGTGTGTATGATTGTGTAGCTTTTCGCATGTGTATGTACATGTATGTTTGTATCAGCTTGTAGTACTCCTGCTGCTAGGAGACACATTAGCCCCATACCTCTTTATCATCTGTCTTGACTATGTGCTTAGAACATCGATTGATAAAATCAAAGAAAACGGTTTCAAGCTGACAAAGAAAAGAAGCAGACGGTACCCCACAAAAACAATTACTGACTCCGACTACGCCGATGACATAGCGCTTCTGGCAAATGCATCTGCCCAAGCCGAAACCCAGCTGCATAGTCTGGAACAAGCCGCCGCAGGCATAGAGCTCCATGTCAATGCACACAAAACAGAATACATGTTTAATCAAACAGGCGACATTTCCACACTAGGCGGTAGCTCTCTGAAACTAGTAGACAAGTTCACCTACCTAGGAAGCAGTGTCTCATCAACCGAAAAAGACATCGATACGCGACTAACAAAGGCATGGACAGCTATCGATAGGCTATCGATCATATGGAAATCAGAACTGACCGATAAAATGAAACGCAGTTTCTTCCAAGAAGTGGTCGTGTCGATACTGCTATATGGATGCACTACATGGTCGCTAGCAAAACGGATGGATAATAAGCTTGACGGTATCTACATAAGAATACTGCGAGCAATTTTGAACAAGTCCTGGAGGTAACACCCAACGAAACAGCAGCTGTACGGCCACCTACCTCCCATCACGAAAACTATCTATGTTAGACGAACCAGACATGCAGGACACTGCTTGAGAAGCAAGGACGAGCTTATAAGTGATATTCTCCCATGGACCCCCCCCCCCACATGGCCGAGATAAAGCAGGGATACCAGCTCGAACCTACATACATCAGCTCTGTGAGGATACGGGATATAGCCCTGAGGACCTGACAGAAGTGATGAACGATAGGGAGGAGTGGCGAGAGAGAGTCAGAGATATCTGTGCTGGTGGTACAAGATGAGATGATGATGATATAGTTATGCTCGTTTGTGTGTGTTGGTATGTGTCTGTTTGTAAGTGTTTGTGTGAGCTTATATTTCGCTGTGTGTGTGTGTTTATGTATGTGTGCGTATCTTTCTAAGTGTTTATTTGAGCTTGTGAGTGTGTATTTGCATATATGTGTATATAATTTTGTGTATGTAATTCACCTACCTAGGAAGTAGCGTCTCATCAACCGAAAAAGACATCGACACACGACTGACGAAGGCATGGACAGCTATCGATAGGCTCTCGATCATATGGAAGTCGGACCTAACTGATAAAATGAAACGCAGCTTCTTCCAGGCAGCGGTTGTGTCGATACTGCTATATGGATGCACCACATGGACGCTAACGAAGCGGCTGGAGAGGAAACTAGACGGAAATTAAAGAATGTTGAGAGCAGTATTAAACAAGTCCTGGCGACAACACCCCACGAGACTCCAACTATACGGACACTTGCCCCCCATCACGAAAACTATACAAGTCAGACGAACCAGACACGCGGGACACTGCTGGAGAAGCAAGGACGAGCTCATAAGCGATGTACTCCTGTGGACCCCCACATATAGATGTGCAAAAGTAGGACGACCAGCACGAACTTACATACAACAACTATGTGAGGACACAGGATGTAACCCTGAAGACCTGCCGGAGGCGATGAATGATAGGGAGAAATGGCGAGAGAGGGTCAGGGATATCCGCGCTGGCGGCGCGACGTGATGATGATGATGAAGTGTGAATGTGTGTGTTTGTGTTAGTGTGCGTTTGTGTATGTAATTTAGTTTGTGTATATGTATTTAAGTGTGTTTATGTGTATGCATGTAGTGTGTGCTTGTATATACGTTTTTGTATATTTGTGTGTGTGTGTGTGTGTGTGTGTGTGTGTGTGTGTGTGTGTGTGTGTTTATATATATGTACGTGTCTGTTTTTGTGTGTCCGTGAGTTCGAGTTTGTGCGTGTGGCTATGTTTGTGTATACTTTGTATATGTGTGTATGTGTTGATTATGTGTGTACTTTGTGTGTGTACGCATCTGTACGTCTATGTGTGTGTCAGTTTTTGTTTGTTGGTGTGTTCGTGTTTGTGTATGAGGATATATTTGAGTGGAGGTGCCCGTGGTGTAATGGTTATCGTCGTAGGAAATGGACACGGCGACACGAGTTCAAATCCTGGACGAGGCTGATTTGCATTTCATATAGCACTAATACCCTTGGGAAAGGTATGAATCCAATTATTCTCCCTCCAGCTATGGGTAAATAGTAGGACAGACTGTATTCTTCAGCCTTGGTGAGGCAACTAGTCTAGGAGAAGGAAAACTCTGAATTCAAACCTGTTAAACTCCTTGTGTCATATCCTGCCCGAGCGGAGGGGTTGGGTAAATATGGATATATTTGAGTGTAATTTGTATATGTGTGTGTGTTGTGTTTGTGTGTGTTTGTGTGTGTGTACGTGTGATAAAAACCCGACGCCAAAACGTTAATAGGTAAATTATATAAACCACAGCAGGACACATAACGTAACGGTTCCTAAGCTTCTAAGAAGCAGGTTCAATCCTCACTACAGGCGAGTAACAATACAAGAATACTTAACACTTGTACCCAGTTATGGCTACCGGAATCAGAACAGGCGACCCCCGTGGATTCAATAAAGGACGTAGTTCGAAGTTCCGTGAAGGTTCCCGAGTTCGACAAACAACGGAAGAAGGTCGGAGGACCTATCGGCCGAAACGTTGTGGAAATAACAATAAAGATGAAGACAATAGTCTGAAAACCCTTAATGATAAAAATCAACAAGCTTCGTCTCAGAAATTTAGACAACTAACTCCAATCGGTTTCAAGAAGTGATTGTTTAAAACTGTTTACAAATAAAGACTGACTAATCTATTGATCTTAGGAACGTCAGTGAGCGTTCGTATTTATCAATATGGAACGTTTTTAACATCATTTCCATTCGATAATGAAAAGCTTAATTTACAGCTTTAATATATTTTCAAACTTAATAATATTTTTTTTAGAGGTGCCCGTGGTGTAATGGTTATCGTCGTAGGAAATGGACACAGCAACACGAGTTCGAATCCTGGACCAGACTAATTGCATTTCACATAGCACTATTACCCTTGGGAAAGGTATGAATCCAATTATTCTCTCTCCAGCTATGGGTAAATAGTAGGGCAGACTGTGTTCTTCAGCCTTGGTGAGGCAACTAGTTTAGGGGAAGAAAAACTCTGAATTCAAACCTGTTAAACTCCGCTTAAAAAAATTGACCTTGTGTCATATCCTGCCCGAGCGGAGGGGTTGGTAAACATGGATAATAATTTTATCGTTCTTTTTTTTTTATTTGATGTACCGAGTATAATTGAATGAGAACATTATCATTAGTGTTACTCCTTGCGAGTTTTTCACACACCAATTGGTAACTGGGGGTCTTTCACTGGAGTCTGTGTGACTGCGTGTCTCATCAGACCACCAGGACTCTTTTCAGTATTCTGACCGATCTCAACAATGCTGCAGGGTCTCCATTCGTCTTTCGATTTTCAATTCTTCCAGCCCTCTTTCAAAGCCTTTGAGAACCATCCCAAGTGCTCCGATTACAATTGGTATTACCGTACCCTCATGTTCAACAGCTTTCTTTTTTCTCCAGCAAGGTCCAAGATCTTGTCTCCCTTTTCGCTTGCTTTGATTTTCTCTCTGTGGTATGCTGGGACGGCAACTGTATGTTTGATTGTTTGTTTGTGTTTTATGGCATATCAACCCTTGTAGGTTATTTAATGCCAAATCCATTTTTATACAAATAAACAGTTCTATTTCAAATAATTCAGTTTAGCATAAGTACACAGTTTAAATAACAAATATATTTCTATTTCAAGCTATTCAGTTTAGTCAAACAGTTCTATTTCAAACAATTCAGTTTAGCGTCAGTACAGTTTCAATGTCAAAAACAGTTTTGTTTCAGACAATTCAGTTAAGCATAAGTACACAGTTTAAATTTCAAAACAGTCCTATTTCAAGCCATTCATTTTAGCATAAGTACAGGGTTTAGTTCTATTTGACCCACAGATAGGACCCTAGCAGGTGCTACCTCTATGAGCCAGAGTGGACCTGAGCGTGATGGCAGTGACGAGGTACTCCACATTCCCCAAAGCTCCAGCATTACTGGAACCTCACCATCTGATTGTTTAATGTCATATCCACGACAATCATTGGGGGGTACCTTGCTGCAGAGGAGCAGTCAGTGTATTCTGCAACCCCAGCCAACTGGGAAAGGGACGGCAATTATTATTATAATGTAGTCCTTTTTTAGTTTTTCACATCAGCGTTAGCCGATGGTTTCTCACAGGTGTTTGAATGACAACGAGTCTCCTCAAGTCTTCAGGACTCTTCTCAGTATTCCGGCCGATCTCAATAAGGCTGTATTTTGGATGGACTCTACTCGTCCTATCATTTGCAAATCCTTTACCAAACCTTTGGTGACATTACTAAGGGCACCAATTACAATTGGTATAACCATCACTTTCATATTCCACCGTTTTTTCAGTTTTCTAGCAAGGTCTAGGTGCTTATCCTTCTTTTTGCTTTCTTTCAGTTTTACTCAGTGTCAAAATCATTTATATTTCAAGCTATTCAGTTTAGTCAAACAGTTCTATATCATAGAATTCAGTTTTGCATAAAAGTACGCAGTTTAGTTCTATTTGACCCTTATATAGGACTTTGAGAGCGATGACAATGAAGGGATACTCCACATTCTTCAAAGCTCCAGCATTACTGGAACCTCACCATCAGATTATTTAGTGTTCTATCAGGACACTCGTTAGGTGGGGGGTGACTCCCTCTGCCGAGAAGCAGTCAGTGTATTCTACAGCCCCAGTCGACTGGGCAAGGAAAATAAGTTTTCTTTCCTTTTATTTTGCTAGGGTGAGTCAAAAGTTTTACAATACTTAGATAACTGAATAGTTTTATTGTCCATAAAACAAAAAAAAAAAACAATAAAAATACAACCTAGCATTCAAATTAGAGACCATCGTGTCGCACAGTATGAAGCTACATTTCTGTGTGTTATTTGATCCTATGCTGATAGCAGAACTTGTCCTTCAAGGCGAAGCACTCGTTCACTGAAGATTCCACCTCCTTTTGGTTGCTCGAGCATTGAAAGTGAACCATGGATCGGAACAAGTAATAATCCTCAGGGAGCTAGATCCAGATTATATGCTGGGTGAGGCCATCTTTCTGCCAGCTCTTTGGTCCTACGCTGATATTAATTGTCCTTCGCGGCGAAGAACTCCTTCACTGAATCTTCTACATCCTCTTAGTTGCTTAAGCATCGCAAGCCTAAGAAATAGACCTTGGATCTGAACAAGTCTGTCTGTCTGTCTCTCTCTCTCTCTCTCTATATATATATATATATATATATAGTGTCGTCCACAGACAGACTGTTTCGTTGTATCACAACTCTTTACAATAGCTAGACACGCGGGATCGTTCAAGCTAGGGTCGAAACACAGTTGACTTTACGCCAGTCAGATATCTTACCGTAAAGCTGTCGTCAATCTCAACGTAAGCCAAGGAATTTTTACGTATACATTTATTTATCTAAACGCCAACGGCTTCAAGAGAAGAGTTTTGTATTTATGTGTAATATATATATATATATAAAGATAGAGAGAGAGAGAGAGAGAGAGAGAGAGAGAGAGAGAGAGGGAGAGAGAGAGATAAATAGATAGAAAAGAAACTGAGATAAATGGAAAAGTATCGCAAGCCTAACAAATAGATCATGGATCTGAACAAGTAAATAATCCGAGGGACCTAAGTCCGGACACTATGCTTGGAGGGACCATCTTTCAGCCAGTAATTTTATTTCATGCTGATACTATTTGTTGTTCTTCGAGGCGAAGAACTCCTTCACTGAAGTTTCCACCTCCTCTTGGTTACTTAAGCATCATGAGCCAAAAAAATGGACCATGGATCGGAACAAGGAATAATCCGAAGGCGGTAGATCCCGACTATATGCGAGGTGATGGCATTAGTTCGATTCTTTCTAGTTCCTGAGGTCTATTCAGGGTTGTTTGAGCGATACGAGGTCTTACTTTGTCCTCATATAGAAGAATTAACCATATCGGGTATTTTTGCCACACAATGACACACACCCGCTTCAGCAGTTATGAGTAAAGGTTGGCATCTATGGTTCTACAATCCTGAACAAACTAGTAGGGAATTTGTAAAATAAAGTAAGTAAAGTTGTCTCCCTTTAGTCGAGGGTGACCCGCAGGCTTCCTTTTCGATAGCTACTACACCAAGGTGTAAGAGAGAGTGCTACTCCTTTCCCTGGATTGCTCCACTTTACCCTTGTTCCGTGCCTTATAATGCTGAGTGTTAAGGAAGGAGGTATCAAGTACCATTTTTGAGTCTTTGGTATGATTCGACATGGGATTGAACCCCAGTCTCCCGGGCCATTGGCGAACTCTCAAACCATCATACCAATGTCCGGTAAAGTAGAGAATTACCCTCTCACAATTCCACCAGATGCAAATCATAACTTTGCATTCGAAACGAAAATGTTGCAAAACTTTTGACTCAACAGTTTCAACACTTTCACATATTTCTCAATTCTTCTGATAAAAATATGCTAAAGGAAAGAAAATATAATCCATGATGAAATATGCCCAGTTCGTAATTATTAGTTAGCAAAAAGATAGTGCAGAAAAACAAATCTTCTTTTAATTCCTGTCTTTTTAGAAAAGAAACAGATTCTAAGTTTGTTGTTTTTTAACCGCCACAAATCTGGAGGATCGTCTGCTTAGCTGAAATAATCGAAAGGCTGTCAACATTTGTTTGATTTCGGGTTTCACCTTGGGCAAAGTTTCTGGTGGAGTGGACATTTGCAGGAAAGTTTGACCAATAGCATCAACAACCAAAAAAAGAATAAGGGACATGAAATGTGTATATTTACATATCAAGAGCCGAATCAAAATTCCTGTTATTTTTCTGTTACAGAATTGAATTCTTTTAGTCTGCCATTTTGTTTGGACTGAATTTTTTTTTACTTTCACTCTTTCTTTCTTAATTGCTTATCGAGTTATTTCCTGGTTCTCTAAAATGTTTTCGTTTTTTGTTGGTTGGGTTGTTTGTTTCTTTGTTTGTTTTTGTTTTTGGCTTGTTTGGCTTTGGGTGGTTTTTTGATAAGTTTATTTATTTCTTTTACTTTTTTCATTTTTTGGGGGTGGTTGAGTGAGTCTTTTTTAAATCCTTTCCTTTTATTTTTACCTATTTCTATCTGAGCCTTTAATTGCCGACAGGCTTGACAAGACTAACCAAATCTTACAGTCATATAATACCAATTGACTGCAGGGGAGTAAACGCTTTGGAATCATTCAGATGGTTTGGTTTGGTTTGTTGGGTTTTATGGCATATCAACTTTTGTAGGTTATTTAACGCCAAATCCATTTTTATGTAAATAATCTGTTCTGTGTAAAACAATTCAGTTTAGCATAAGTACACAGTTTAATTGTCAAAAACATTTCTATTTCAAACTATTCAAGCTGTTATATGTAACAATTCAGTTAAGTGTAAATACAGTTTTAATGTCGAAAAACAGTTCTATTTCAAATAATTCAGTTAAGCATAAGCACGCAGTTTAAATCTAAGTACGATTTAATTGTCAAAAACATTTCTATTTCAAGCTATTCAGTTTACTCAAACAATTCATTTTAGCATAAGTATGCTGTTAGTTCTATTTAACCCATAGATAGGGCCCTATCAGGTGCTACAACCCCGGGCCAGAGCGGACCTGGGAGCGATGGCAATGAAGGAGTACTCCACATTCCCCAAGGCTCCAGCATTGCTGGAACCTCACCATCAGATTGTTTAGTGTCATATACAGGACACTCGTTGGGGGGGGGGCGTCTTACCCCTCTGCAGAGAAGCAATCGGTGTATTCTACAGCCCCAGCCGACTGGGCAAGGAATCATTCAAAGGAAAGCATGTTTCGTCTAGCGGCGATAAACTTCTAAAATTTGCCATTTCTTTTCTTTGGTTTGGTTGGGTTTTATGGCATATCAACCATTGTAAGTTATTTAATGCCAAATCCTCTTTATACATATATATTAAATATATAGGATTTGGTTTGGTTGGGTTTTATGGCATCTCAACCATTGTAGGTTATTCAATGCCAAATCCTCTTTATACATATATATTAAATATATATGATTTGGTTTGGTTGGGTTTTATGGCATATCAACCATTGTAGGTTATTTAATGCCAAATCCTCTTTATACATATATATTAAATACATATGATTTGGTTGGGTTGGGTTTTATGGCATATCAACCATTGTTGGTTATTTAATACCAAATCCTTTTATGCATAGATATCAAACTCGATTTCTAGATACATCTTTAAATGAGCCTGAGCTCATTTTTTTTCCACGCAGTTAAATGGTTTCACTTATTTCCATCTAATACGAATCATTCTATTTACAATTAATCATTTGTTTGCACACAGTTAAATGGTTTCAAGTATTGCTATGCATCACTAACAATGCAATCAAACAGCAGTCATTTGTTTACACACAGTTAAATGATCAAACACTTCTATTTCAAGCAATTCAATTTAGCAAGTCAACAAAGTTAAATAGTTTTTGTCTGGTTTGGTTTGGTTGGGTTTTATGGCATATCAACCATTGTAGGTTATTTAATGCCAAATCCTCTTTATACATATATATTAAATATATAGGATTGGTTTGGTTGAGTTTTATGGCATATCAACCATTGTAGGTTATTTAATGCCAAATCCTTTTTATACATATATATTAAATATATATGATTTGGTTTGATTTGGTTTTATGGTATATCAACCATTGTAGGTTATTTAATGCCAAATCCTCTTTATACATATATATTAGACATATATGATTTGGTTTGGTTGGGTTTTACGGCATATCAACCATTGTAGGTTATTTAATGCCAAATCCTTTTTATACATATATATTAGACATATATGATTTGGTTTTGTTGGGTTTTATGGCATATCAACCATTGTAGGTTATTTAATGCCAAATCCTCTTTATACATATATATTAAATATATAGGATTGGTTTGGTTGAGTTTTATGGCATATCAACCATTGTATGTTATTTAATGCCAAATCCTTTTTATACATATATATTAAATATATATGATTTGGTTTGATTTGGTTTTATGGTATATCAACCATTGTAGGTTATTTAATGCCAAATCCTCTTTATACATATATATTAGACATATATGATTTGGTTTGGTTGGGTTTTACGGCATATCAACCATTGTAGGTTATTTAATGCCAAATCCTTTTTATACATATATATTAGACATATATGATTTGGTTTTGTTGGGTTTTATGGCATATCAACCATTGTAAGTTATTTAATGCCAAATCCTCTTTATACATATATATTAGACATATATGATTTGGTTTGGTTGGGTTTTATGGCATATCAACCATTGTAGGTTATTTAATGGCAAATCTTCTTTATACATATATATTAAATATATAGGATTTGGTTTGGTTGAGTTTTATGACATATCAACCAGTGTGGGTTATTTAATGCCAAGAAGAGTTGTGATACAACGAAACAGTCTCTCTGTGGACGACACTATATATAGAGAGACAGACAGAGACAAAGCCTGAGAGGCGTTCTGGGTGTAATGGTTACTATCGAGGGAAACGAATGGACACGACGACACGAGTTCAAATCCTGGATGAGACCATTTGCATCTAACATAGCACAAATAGCCTTTGGAAAAGTGTGAAATCAATCATTCTCCCTCCAGCTATGGGTAAATAGTAGAGCAGACTGTATGGCAACTGATCTAGGAAAAAGAAAACTCTGAGTTTAAACTTGTTATACACTTTAAAAATTGACTTTAAGTCGCGTTCTCTTCGTGCGGAGAAGTAGGCCTATATATATATATATATATATATATATATATATATATATATATATATGTATATATATATATATACGTGTTTGTGTGAGTGTGGTTAAACAACTGACGTTCATTTAAGTATGTTTCATTAAATAATAAGACAAATTTTGTCTGTATAATTTACTTAAGAGCCTTTCAAGTTTTCTGATAAGTGTCTTAGTTTCAGGTTAGAACTGGGAGATGTATTTCCCAAAATTTTCCCGAGCGCTTTCGGACCCTTCATAGGCCATCATCAGGGGTTGCTTGCTTGTGTAAAGTGCGCTTGTTTTTTTTAGAAGAGTTTTGAATGTTCATACCATAACGAAAATACGGGAACGCTGAGTTGGATAAAACAGGGTAACTGATGTGTTTAAAAAAGGGGAACGCTATTAACGGAAATAGAATACTATAGGAATACGGGATAAAAATAAAATAAAAATTAAAAAAAAAAACAAGCACAACACACCTTACACAAGCAAGCAACCCCTGATGATGGCCTATGAAGAGTCTGAAAGCGCTCGGGACAATTTGTGGAAATTCATCTACCAATTCCAACCTGAAACTAAGACACTTATTTGGAAACTTGAAAGGATCTTAAATAAATTATACAGACAAAATTCTTATTATTATTTAATGAAACATATATATATATATATATATGTATGTATAAGTCAATTTTGGTAAATTCATCCACCAACTCTTGTTTTCGCGTCCTCTCTAATTCTCTTTTTCTCTTAATGATTTCACCTCTCTCTCTCTCTCTCTCTCTCTCTCTCTCTCTCTCTCTGCACACTTGTATTAGCTAATCTTTTTACTCTTTCCCTTAACCATCTCTCTCTCTCTCTCTCTCTCTCTCTCTCTCTCTCCTTCTTCTTTGCTCATTTTTCTTTCTGATTCTTTTTCACTTGCCTTCTCTTTCTCTGCCTCAATGATTCTCTCTCTCTCTCTTTCTCTCTCTCTCTCTCTCTCTCTCTCTCTCTCTGCACACTTGTATTAGCTCATCTTTTTACTCTTTCCCTTAACCCTCTCTCTCTCTCTCTCTCTCTCTCTCCTTCTTCTTCTTTGCTCATTTTTCTTTCTGATTCTTTTTCACTTGCCTTCTCTTTCTCTGCCTCAATGATTCTCTCTCTCTCTCTTTCTCTCTCTCTCTCTCTCTCTCTCTCTCTCTCTCTCTCTCTCTGCACACTTGTATTAGCTCATCTTTTTACTCTTTCCCTTAACCCTCTCTCTCTCTCTCTCTCTCTCTCTCTCCTTCTTCTTCTTTGCTCATTTTTCTTTCTGATTCTTTTTCACTTGCCTTCTCTTTCTCTGCCTCAATGATTCTCTCTCTCTCTCTCTCTCTCTCTCTCTCTCTCTCTCTCTCTCTCTCTGATTCTCTTTTACTCACCTTCTTCTATCTCTCTTTTTCTTTCTTTTTTTAAATATATATATATATATACATATATATATATATATATAGTTTGGCTGCAGTCGTCCATTTAAGTGTGTTTCATTAGATAAATAAAGACAAATTTTGTCTGTATAATTCATTTAAGATCCTTTCAAGTTTTCTTATAAGTGTCTTACTTTCAGGTTGGAATTGGTTGATGAATTTCCCCATATTGTCCCGAACGCTTTCGGACCCTTCATAGGCCATTATCAGGGGTTGCTTGCTTGTGTACGGTACACACAAAAAAACTGAAACTAAGACACTTATCACTAAATTTGAAAGGATCTTAAACAAATTATACAAAAAAAAATTGTCTTTATTATTTAATAAAACATGCTTATATATATATATATATATATATATATATATATATATGTGTGTGTGTGTGTGTGTGTGTGTGTGTGTGTGTGTGTCTCTCTCTCTCTCTCTCTCTCTCTCTCTCTCTCTCTCTCTTTTCTATCTATAAATCTGTTTGCTTTTGTCAGAATCTATCTATCTATCTCATTATATTCATATCTATCTATCTATCTATCTATCTCATTGTATTAATATCTATCTATCTATATATCTATCTATCTCATTGTATTAATATCTACCTATCTATCTATCTCATTGTATTAATATCTATCTATCTATTTATCTATCTATCTCATTGTATTAATATCTATCTATCTATATATCTATCTATCTCATTGTATTAATATCTATCTATCTATCTATCTATCTCATTGTATTAATATCTATCTATCTATCTATCTCATTGTATTAATATCTATCTATCTATATATCTATCTATCTATCTCATTATATTCACATCTATCTATCAATCTATCTATCTATCTATCGATCAATCTATCTATCGCCTAATCAGTATATATTTATCTATTAACCAAACTCTTTATCTTTATATCCACTTGTTCTACTCTGTCTACATTTCCTAGTCGATATGTTCTTTTTCTCCCTACCCTGCACTTCCCACTGTTTCCTAATTCTTTCCCTTTCAACTTCCTTTTCATTCGCTTGTTATTTTTCTTAAATTTCTTTTACCATTTTATTTCTACCCAAGCAGGAATCAATGCCAGACACGACCACAGAAAAGGCAGGAACTGCTTATTGATAGAAGAAAACGAAAAGGATTCTGTCTGATTCCAAAGCGAATTCAGTCCACGAGGTCTTTTACTTCGGCAAATTATCCGAAACGGAATTTTCGGTTATTGGTTTGGCCAGCGAGGAAAAGAAAAACATGTCGGTTGACAAATGACTGGGTCGGTTGGAGGCAAATGGCGGGAAAGGAAATCGAAAAGAATGTATGGAAGGACAGAATGATTAAATCGCCCTGTAAGTATATATGGCAATCGTATGTACAAGAGGAAGGGAAGTAAAAATGAAGAGTGTAGATGAACTGACGCTTGAGATTCGGACAAAGAAAAAGTAGTGGGTGGGGTCGTGGCCTTGCTGGACTATGATATCGTCAGCAACGAGTTCGAACTCCAGTCGCACTATTATGTTCACTTTCAGACATACCCTTAGGAAAGGCATGAACCCTTTTATCCACACCCAAGCTATGGGGTGAATAATACCACTTATGTTCTTCTACAAGAATGGTTTGGGCATCAAATAGCCCACGAAGGTTGATATGCCATTAAACAAAATATCAAACCTAATCTAAGTTACTCCATTTGTTTAATAATGGATTTTTCATTGTAACGCTTTGGTTTCTTTGTTTAATGGCATATCAATTTTTGTGGGTTATTTAATGCCAAAGCTACCATTGTAGAAGAAAAATAGTGGTACTATTCAAGGTTACTTTGTTTAATGGCATATCAACCTTTGTGAGGTATTTAATGGCAAAGCCATCCTTGTAGAAAAACAGTCGTGGTACTATTTAAAGTTTCTTTCTTTAATGACTTATCAACCTTTATGGGTTATTTAATGCGAAAGCCATCCTCGTAAAAGAACAGTAGTAGTACTATTTAAGTTGGTTTTTTTTGTTTAATGGCATGTTAACATTTGTGGGTTATTTAATTCAAAAGCCATCCTTGTTGAAGAACAGTAGTGGTGCTATTTAATAGGAAAAAGGGGTTCATGCCTTTTTCGAGGATATTAGTTCGAAAGTGAACATAATAGCCTTATATTAATGTGGGAGAATCGAATCATCATAAACAAATTTTTTTAGGGGGTGGAAACTCGTGGAGCAGTGGATAACGCGCTAGACTACGACATCATAGTAAGCGAGTTCGAACTCCAGTCTCGCTATTACGTTCACTTTCGGACAAATACCCAAGGGAAAGACATGAACCCCAGCTACAAGGATCGTTTTGGCATTAAATAACCCATGAAGGTTGATATGCCATTCAACAAAGAAACTAAACTAAGTATTTTCTGTTTGCTTTAAATCTTCACGATTTATTAAGATTCTTTTAATCCGACATACAGTTACTCAGTCGGCTGGGGCTGCAGAATACACCGACTGCGTCTCTGCAGAGGGATAAAAAAAACTTCCCCAACGAGTGTCGTGGATATGACACTAAACAACCTGATGGTGTGGTTCCAGTAATGCTGGAGCTTTGGGGAATGCAGAGCACCCCTTCATTACCATCGCTTACAGGTCCACTCTATCCTGGAGTGGTAGCACCTGATAGGGTCCTATCTATGGGTCAAATCGAACTAAACTGTGTACTTTTATTAAACTGAATTGTTTGAAATAGAATTGTTTATATGTATAAAAAATGGATTTGGCATTAAATACCCTTCAATGGTTGATGTGCCATACAAGCAAACCGAACTGACATACAGGTCTAATTAGCAAATCCTTATCGATATTTCATTTTAGGCTTTAGAATTGTATTTTCACTCGAACACTAGTCACGCTATCCCGTTTACTTTCGGATAAATACTCACGGGTAAGGCAATTGGTTAAATAATACCACTGCTGTTCTTCTACAAGGATGGTTTTGGTATTAAATAACCCATGAAGGTTTATATACCATTCAACAAAGAAATCAAACCTGAAAACATAAAAATAATATAATGAACGCAAATGTTCTCACATACAGAAGAGTTGAAAATTTCTCTGTCCAACCAAGAAATGGTTGACTTAGAACCATGAAACGTATGTAGTATATTGACCTCCGACCCCGCCAAACATGCCATTCCAAAGACGGCGGAATTGTCATATTCCATTGGCGTAGGCGAGCTTGCCTGACAATATAGGACAGATTTAAAACCCCAAGGTAGAGTCACAAACCGATACACCGGAAGAGAGTGACCTGTGATCTGCATGACACTTATTTCCGCTCGATGACGATCAAACATGCCATTCTAAAGACGGCGGAAGAGCATAAGAGATTGAGTGGACGTTGAACTATTATATAACTCAGTGCACAGGAAGTTCAAGGAGAGTTGGAAAATGATGCTGTAGAGAAAACAGCACCCGGCAGAAGGGGCCCTCGGGACCCCCGAATCAGTTTTGGAGACCAGACCGGTTAGTGACAAGATGCAGTAGAGAAAGCCAGCACCCAGAAGAGAGCTGGGCCCCCGGGCCTCCGGTTGGGCAACCCTGGAGAACGGGAAAGAAACGCTGATGACCAATAGAGTGGGGAGGTCAATATGTTGCAGTTCTGTTCGGTCTCCAACCCCCTCTCACACACAAACCTTTCAAATAAAGTGAGAACTGTGTCGCTCGTCTTTATTGTGTCGTTGTTATGATTTCGCATGCATAGGTTTGGTTTGGTTTGGTTTCTTCATATCAACTCTTTTTAGGTTATTTAATGCCAAAGCCATTCTCCTAGAAGAACAGTAGAGGTGCTATTTAACCCATAGCTGGGAGGATAAGGGTGTTCATACCTTTCCCAATGGTATTTGCCCGAAAGTGAACGTAAAAGCGTGACTGGAGTACGAACTCGCGTACTACGATTCCGCAATCCATTGCTTTAACCATTACACCACGAGGACACCCCCGTATGCATAGGTGTTTGTATAGTTGGTCATGGTTGTGACTATACAACATGTATATACTATTCTATATATTCATTCTGCAGTTCAACTCATGTCTTTTATTTTGGTTATGGGCTAAATAGTACCACTACTGTTCTTCTAGGAGAATGGCTTTGGTATTAAATAACCTACAAAGGTTGATATGCCATTAAACAAAAAAAAACAAACCAAAGAAACCATTTTGCTCTGTCTTCATAGAGCCCAGTCGGCTGGGGAGGGGGCTATAGAATACACCAACTGCTTCTCTTCTGTCGGGCAAGACTTCTCTAACAAGTGTCCTGGATATGACACTAAAAAATCTGATCGTAAGGTTCCTGTAATGCTGGAGCTTTTGGGAACGCGGAGTACCCCTTCATCGCCATTGCTCCCAGGTTCACTCTGACCCAGAGTGGTAGCACCTGATAGGGTCTTATCTGTGGGTCAAGTAGAACTGTTTGACATATAAACTGAGTGCAAATAAATGATTCATGCTTAATTTAATTGTTTTTACACTAAATAGTGCGAAAACAAATGACTGATGTTTAATTGGATTGTTTGTGATACATAAGAATACTTACAACTTTTTAACAGTGGGCAAACAAATGATCAATAGTAAATAGAATAATTTGTATTTGAAATAAATGAAACCATTTAACTGTGTGCAAAAAAGGTAAGCTCAGGCTTGTTTAAAAATGTTATCAGCAATGCAATATTTATATTTAATATATATTCAATATAAAGAGGATTTGGCATGAAATAACCCAAAAGGGTTATGCCATAAAACCCAACCTAAACAAAACATATATATTTGATATATATTATGTGTCAAGAGGATTTGGCATTGAATTATCTACATGGGTTGATATGCCATAAAACACAACGCATTTAAATCATATATATCTAATATATATAAATAGGATTTGGCATTAGATAACCGACAAGGGTTGATATGCCATAAAACCCAACCCAACTAAATCATATATATTTAATATATATAAATAGGATTTGGCATTAGGTAACCGACAAGGGTTGATATGCCATAAAACCCAACCCAACTAAATCATATATATTTAATATATATAAATAGGATTTGGCATTAGATAACCGACAGGGGTTGATATGCCATAAAACCCAACAAAACCAAATCATTTATATCTAATATATATAAACAGGATTTGGCATTAGATAACCGACAAGGGTTGATATGCCATAAAACCCAACCCAACCAAATCATATATATTTAATATATATGTATAAAGAGGATTTGGTATTAAATAACCTATAATGGTTGATATGCCCTAAAACCAAACCAAACTCTCTCCACACTATTCTGTTGCATTTTATTGATCTTCGCTTCTCCTTAAAACATTCTTTTATGTTACGATTAAAAGAGATCCAGTTTCCCTTTTAATAGTCATGTCCAGAACATCTCGAGTGCAATCTCTCCTTGTTATAGTTACATAGCAATAATTAAAGCCATTTAACAAAATCGTCGATTCCATTTCCTTTAACTGTAACCATTACACCACGAGCGCTACGAAGGTTGATATGATATTAAACAAAAGAAACCAGACCAAACTAAATAACTATTACAAAATATTCCTTCACATTCAAATCATTTCAATTTCCTTTCTTTTCTTTTCTTTTTTTGAGGAGAAGGAGGAGGAGGAGAGTGGAAGTACGAATTTTTTTATTCTTCAGTTCACTGATTCGAGAGTCGCGATATTTACTAGAATCGTCTATTAAATTTCGATCAGACAATGTAAAAATTAACCGACAAAAACAACCAATGCGCCACTCAAACATGTCAACTGTTATACAAATAGGGTAACCACCCTTTTTGTACTTGTTGACCGAGGAGCAGGGCAGGCACCGGTAGGCGGGGGACTTTAATATTTTGCACTGAATAAACCCAGAAGTTTAGAATCAATTTATTTTAATATCAATCAAGTAATCAACGGATTGATTTTTTTTATCGGTCAGGTAAGGACCTACCTAACTGTACATAGATACGCTGGCTCTATTCTCTCAGTAATATTGGCAATAATTCCTGTCCACTGACAATACCTTTCCTCCTTATTTTTAATACATTTCTATTTGAAAATTATTTACCTTGCAATTAGATTATATACACAGGCAAAGGTTTAGATTGAGGTACATTGACAATGTCCCGGGACATTGGCCCAGCGGTTAGAGTGTTCGCCAATGGCCCGGGAGACCTGGGTTCAATCCCAGGTCGAGTCATACCAAAGACTTTAAAAATGGAACTTGATACCACCTTGCTTAACACTCAGCATTATAAGGTACGGTTCAAGGGTAAAGTGGAGCAATCCAGGGAATGGAGTAGCGCCCTCCCCTACACCTTGGTGTAGTAGCTATCGAAAAGGGAGCCTTCGGGTCACCCTCGACTATGGTCGCTAACTTTACTTTACATTGACAATAAATTTATAAAAAAAAGGTGCCCGTGGTGTAATGGTTATCGTCGTAGGAAATGGACACGGCGACACGAGTTCAAATCCTCGACGAGACTGATTGCATTTCACATAGCACTAATACCGTTAGGAATGGTATGAATCCAATTATTCTCCCTCCAGCTATGGGTAAAATAGTAGGGCAGACTAGGTTCTTCAGCCTTGGTGAGGCAACTAGTCTAGGAGAAGGAAAACTGTGAATTCAAACCTGTCAAACTCCGCTTAGAAATTGACCTTGTGTCATATCCTGCCCGAGCGGAGGGGTGGGTAAATATGATAAATTTATAAGAAAGAAAAAAAGAAAGTTAGCAGTGGAATAAGTGACAGCAAGTCTCTTCTGGTCTCCAGGACTCTTCTCAGTATTCTGGCCGATTTTAACAATGCTGTGGTTTGGATGGTCTCCATTCTCCCTCTGATTTCCTATTCCTCTTTTTTTCCCAAACTTTTTTGGGGCCGTTCTAAACGCCCAAACCACAACTATTATTATTATTATTATTATTATCATTTTAATTTACTTACCTCCCATCTCTAAAACCATCTAAGTAAGATTAACAAGGCACTGGGGAGACTGCTGAAGAAGCAAGGAAAAACTCATAAGTGACGTTCTTCTATGGGCCCCTACACGGCCACTTACCTCCCATCTCTAAAACCATCTAAGTAAGATTAACAAGGCACTGGGGAGACTGCTGAAGAAGCAAGGAAAAACTCATAAGTGACGTTCTTCTATGGGCCCCTACACGGCCACTTACCTCCCATCTCTAAAACCATATAAGTAAGATTAACAAGACACGGGGGAGACTGCTGAAGAAGCAAGGACAAACTCATAAGTGACGTTCTTCTATCGACCCCTACACGGCCACTTACCTTCCATCTCTAAAACCATCCAAGTAAGACAAACAAGACATGGGGGACACTGCTGGAGAAGCAAGGAAAAACTCTAAAGTGACGATCTTCTATGGACCCCTTCACGGCCACTTACCTCCCATCTCAAAGACGAATTCATAAGCTATGTTCTCTTATGGACTCCAGTACATAACCAGGCGAGCAAAGACTTAATTGCACCAGCTTTGTGCAGACACTGGATGAGGTCTAGAAGACCTACCAGGAGCAATTGATTATAGGGAGGGATAGTGAGAGAGAGAGAGAGAGAGTCAGAGAACTCTCTGCTGCCAGCATGACTTGATTATAAAGATGATGGATTCGAACCTTTCCTCGAAGTGAATTTAGACTAGTCTCACTGATTCCACTTTCCGCGTGGATGACCATCGAGCCACAAAAACCCCTTAGGAAAGACACATAGTGGAGTAATTCCGTAGGCACGGCAGGATTTCGGTGTTACGGCAAGATGGATACAATTGTCAACAGCATTATCAGCTTATGATAGACACAAATCCTCGGCTACAACCAAATGGGCAAGAAGCCCCCATAACGAGTGTCCTAGATATGACACTAAACAATCTGATGGTGAGGCTCCTGTAATGATGGAACTTTGAAGAATACAGAGAACTGTTTCATTACCATTACTCCCTGTTCCACTCTGTCCCGGAGTGGTAACACCAGATGGGGTCAAATCTATGTGTCAAATAGAACTGTTTGACATTTAAACTGAGTGCAAATAAATGACTGATGTTTAAATTAAATGTGGATGATGGATAGCAATGCTTGGAACCATTTAACTTAGTTGACTTATGTTTACGAATCATATATATTTAATATATATGGGAAAAGAGGATTTGGAATTAAATAACCAACAAGGTTGATATGCCATAAAATCGAATCAAGCCAAATCATATCAATCCAATATCAAACCAAATCATATACATTTGATATATATGTATAAAGAGGATTTGGCATTAAATAACCTACAATGGTTGATATTCCATAAAACCCAACCAAACCAAATCATATATATTTAATATATATGTATAAAGAGGATTTGGCATTAAATAACCTACAATGGTTGATATTCCATAAAGCCCAACCAAACCAAACCAAATCCTCTCCTCGCCCGATACACAATTTTTTCTTTCTCTTGGCGCCAAGAGATCTTGAAAAACCATTTTTAAAAAGCCATGCTATCCGTAAGGAATTCAAAATGGCTACCATCCGACGATGACGTCATTCTTGATGCGTTTTGACCAATCGGAGGACGTGAATAGAATGCAAACTTGGAATGAAATGAGCTGAGAGCGTCTTTTACAAACAACTTTCTGTGTTTTTAGTCTTTAAACTCGGATCTAATTACGTTTTTTTTTTGTATTTGGGGGGTTGTTTTTTATTTTTTCTTGTTGTTTTTTTTGTGAAGCGGTGATGGGCGGGGTGGGTGGTTATATTGGGGACAGATCAGGAATTTGTTTTGTCAAGACTTCAGTCAGAAAGTTTTCATGCCATGAATGAGAAATAAAGCCTGTTTAGTTGAGGGGAAAATTTTTACTTCCTTCTTTTTTTCTGTCCTCACCTTTTTTTTTCTCTCTTTTTGTGTGTTTCTTCCTCTCTTTCCTCCTTTGTTTTCCTGTATGAATCCATTTCTGATTGATGTTATTTTCTTTTCTTTCTTTCTTTCTCTCTTTCGTTATTCTTTTCTTCCTTTCTTTCTTTCTTTCTTTCGTTATTCTTTTCTTCTTTCTTCCTTTCTTTCTTTCTTTCGTTATTCTTTTCTTCCTTTCTTCCTTTCTTTCTTTCTTTCTTTCTTTCGTTATTCTTTTCTTTCTTTCTTTCTTTCTTTCGTTATTCTTTTCTTTCTTTCTTTCTTTCTTTCTTTCGTTATTCTTTTCTTCATTTTCTTCTTTCTTTCTTTCTTTTGTTATTCTTTTCTTCCTTTCTTTCTTTCTTTCTTTCGTTATTCTTTTCTTTCTTTCTTTCTTTCCTCATTCTTTTCTTCCTTTCTTTCTTTTTTTCTTTCTTTCGTTATTCTTTTATTTATTTTTTTACTTATTCTTTTCTTTCTTTCTTTTTTCTTTTTTCTTTCTTTCTTTCTTTATTTCTTCTTTCTTTCTTTCTTTTTTCTTTCATCTCTTACTTTTTTAAAAATTTATTTCTTATTTTGAAACGATTTTTTGTTATTCTCCTCAGCATCCTTCCTTTTTTTTTCTTTCTTTTTTCTTTCTTTCTTTCTTTCTTTCTTTCTTTCTTTCTTGCTTGCTTGCTTGCTTGCTTCTCTGACTTTTTCTCCTTTACTCTTTATTTTGCAACGATTTTTGGTCATTTCCTTTGCTATCTTTTTTTTCTTTCACTTTTCTTTCATTCATTTTATCTTTCTTTCTTTCTTTCTTTTTCTTTTTTACTTGAAACAATTTTTTGTCATTTTCCTCTTTCTTTCTTTTCTTCTTTCTTTCTTTCTTTCCTTCTTTCTTTCTTCTTTTTTTTTACTTGAAACGATTTTTTGTCATTTTCCTCTTTCTTTCTTTTCTTCTTTCTTTCTTTCTTTCCTTCTTTCTTTCTTCTTTTTTTTTACTTGAGACGATTTTTTGTCATTTTCCTCTTTCTTTCTTTTCTTCTTTCTTTCTTTCTTTCCTTCTTTCTTTCTTCTTTTTTTTTACTTGAAACGATTTTTTTCTTATTTTTTTCTTTCTTTCTTTCTTTCTTTTTTTTCTTTTATCTTTCTTTCTTTCCGTTTTCTCTCACTATCTTTTTACATTGAAACGATTTTTATTAGTTTCCTTTTTTTTCTTTTTTCTTTCTTTCTTTCCCATCTTCTTTCTTTTTTTTAAGCCATCTCGTAATTTTTTCTTAAGTTCCTTTTCATTATTTAACAATTTATTTATTTTTCTTCTTTTTTCTTTTTTCACCCTTTTTCTTCTTTTTTTCTTACTTTCTTT
Organism: Sepioteuthis lessoniana; assembly: GCA_963585895.1. Taxonomy (NCBI): domain Eukaryota; kingdom Metazoa; phylum Mollusca; class Cephalopoda; order Myopsida; family Loliginidae; genus Sepioteuthis; species Sepioteuthis lessoniana. The sequence goes on along the minus strand of CAUZXS010003976.1, from coordinate 90,321 downwards.
CTTTCTACTTAATAGCACTTCAATTTTCTTCTTTTCACTCGTCTACTATATATTTCTTCTTCTTCTTCTTCTTCTTCTTCTTCTTCTTCTTCTTCTTCTTCTTCTTCTTCTCTTTTATATTTCTTCTTCTTTTTCTTCTTTTTCTTTTTCTTCTTCTTCTTCTCTTTTATATTTCTTCTTCTTCTTCTTCTTCTTCTTCTTCTCTTTTATATTTCTTCTTCTTTTGCTTCTTTTTCTTTTTCTTCTTCTTCTTCTTCTTCTTCTCTTTTATATTTCTTCTTCTTCATCTTCTTCTTCTGTTTTATATTTCTTCTTCTTTTTCTTCTTTTTCTTTTTCTTCTTCTTCTTCTTCTCTTTTATATTTCTTCTTCTTCTTCTTCTTCTCTTTTATATTTCTTCTTCTTCTTCTTCTCTTTTATATTTCTTCTTCTTTTTCTTCTTTTTCTTTTTCTTCTTCTTCTTCTTCTTCTCTTTTATATTTCTTCTTCTTCTTCTTCTCTTTTATATTTCTTCTTCTTTTGCTTCTTTTTCTTTTTCTTCTTCTTCTTCTTCTTCACTTTTATATTTCTTCTTCTTCATCTTCTTCTCTTTTATATTTCTTCTTCTTTTTCTTCTTTTTCTTTTTCTTCTTCTTCTTCTTCTCTTTTATATTTATTCTTCTTCTTCTTCTCTTTTATATTTCTTCTTCTTCTTCTTCTCTTTTACATTTCTTCTTCTTCTTCTTCTTCTTCTCTTTTATATTTCTTCTTCTTCTTCTTTTTCTTCTTCTTCTTCTTCTTCTTCTTCACATTTCTTTTCTCTGACCATTGTTTCTATCTTACATACTTTCTGTAAAGCCATCTCTTATTTTCTTTATTTATTTTTTTTTAATTGTGAAATCATTTTTGTAATTTTTCTTCTTTCTTTCCTTCATTTTTTTTTTTTTTTTGCTTGATTTTTTCTTTCTTTCGCTTTTATTTCTTTCTTTTTCCGTTTTTCGTTTTCTTCCCTTATATACTTCTTTCTTCATATAAAACCGTCTCTTACTGTCTTTTTTACTTTCTTTATTATTCAGAAAATAGTTTTCTGTTTTTTCTATTTTTTTCCTGTCTTTCTTTCTTTTTACTTCTTTTCTTTCTTTTTTTCTTTTCTCATCTGACGCTAACCTTTTTTTTATTGTGTGACTATTTTTTTTGTAATTTTCTCCTTTATTTTTGTTTCTTTCATTATTTCTTTCTTTTCTTCTTCCTTTGTATGGACCTTCTAATTTCTTTTTCTCTTTCTTTCTTTCTTCACTGTGTAACTATTTTTTGTAATTTTCCCTCTTTCTTTTTTCTTTCTTTCATTTTTCCTCTTTTTTTTTTTCTTTTTTGCTTTCTTTCTTTTCTTTTTTGTTTATATGAACCTATCTCTTTTTTTTATTTTCTTTTAATGTGTAACTATTTCTTGCTATTTTTTCACTTTCTTTTTCTTTCACTCTTTTTTCTTTCTTAACTTTTTCTTTCTTTCTTTCTCCTTTCTTTCATTATACTTTTTGTCTTTTCATTCTTTCTTCACATAAAACCAGCTCTTTCTTTTTATTTTTTTTTTCGCTTTCTTTGTTTACTGATAAACGATTTTTTTTCCTATTTCTTTTTTCTTTCTTTTTTTTCTCTTTTTTCATTCTTTCTTTTCTCTTTCTTTTTCTCTCTCTCTTTTACTTTTTCTTTCTATCTTTTCTCTTTCCTTTTTCTTTTTTCTTTTCTATTTCTTTTTCCTTTTTTCTTTCCTTTTTCTTTTTCTTTCTTTTTTTCATTCTTTCTTCACGTAAATCCAGCTCTTTCTTTTTTTACTTTCTTTTTTACAACTAAACGATTTTTTCTATTTCTTTTTTCTTTCTTTCTTTTCTCTTTCTTTTTTGTTCTTTTCTCTTTCTTTTTTATTTCTTTTTTCTTTCGTTCTTTTTCTTTCTTTCTATTTTTTTTTTTCTTATTCTTTACATCAAACTATATTTTACTTTCTTTTTCATTTTCGTTTGAATTATTAGTGTTAGATAGGAATATTTGAAACCATTTAATCGTGTGTAAACAAACGATTAATATTAAATAGAATTATTAGTGTTAGATGGGAATACTTGAAACCATTTAACGGTGTGCAAACAAATGATGAACAATAAATAGAATTATTAGTGTTAGATGAGAATACTTGAAACTGTGTGCAAACAAATTAGCTCCGGCTCATTTTAAAATGTTATCTACAAACTACTCGTTTACAGACCATATATAGAGGAAAGAAATTACTTAAAAAGTAATTGATCATCACCAAAAATTAAGCTCACAGACGAATGCTTCTCTTGCCGTTGACACTCCACGGAGTAACTCAATATAATGGGATTTTCATCGTTGAATGAAAGTTTTTACCCTTAATCCTTTTCTTTTCCGAAAAGGGTCATCAAGTGAGAATGTGCACCGTTTCGGAGCCGTTTTCTACGTGTTTACAGATTATATATATATATATATATATGCATGTATGGATGTATTGGTTTGGTTTGGTTTGGTTTCTTTGTTTAATGGCATATCAACCTTTGTAGGTTATTTAATGCCAATGCTATTCTTTAAGAAGAACAGTAGTGGTACTATTTAACCCATAGCTGGGAGGATAAGGGGGATTCATACATTTCCCAAGAATATTTGCCTGAAAGTGAACGTAATAGCACGACTGGAGTACGAACTCGCTTACTACGATTCTGCAGTCCATCGCTTTAACCATTACACCACAAGGACACCCCCGTATGTATGTATGTGTGCGTGTGTTTGTATATATATATATATATATATATGTGTGTGTGTGTGTGTGTGTGTGTGTGTGTGTGTGTGTTTGTATATATATATATATATATATTTCTTTAAGAAAAACAAAAACCGGTCAAATTAGGATTATAAATTTATTTCCATCTTGTTATGGGTATTGATATGAATCAATAACACCAAAAATAACAGGACTTCTTCAGATCTAATGGTTAAAATAATTCAGAATTTTTGTCCTGGCGGAATTATTCCCGATTCCTGTTTAACTGGACCGAATAATACACACACACACACACACACACACACACATATATATATATATATATATATACAAATTATATATTTATGTCCATTTAAATGTGTGGAAACAAATAACAGATGTTTAATTGAATAGTCAGTGATACATAGCAACACTTGGAACCATTTAATTTTGTTGACTTATGCTAAATTGAATTATTAGAAATAGAACTGTTTGAAATTTAAACTGTGTGTAAACAAATGACTGATGTTTAATTGAATTGTTTGAGATACGTAGCAATACTTGGAACCCTTTAATTTTGTTGACTTATGCTAAATTGAATTGTTAGAAATAGAACTGTTTGAAATTTAAACTGTGTGTAAACAAATGACTGATGTTTAATTGAATTGTTTGAGATACGTAGCAATACTTGGAACCATTTAATTTTGTTGACTTATGCTAAATTGAATTATTAGAAATAGAACTGTTTGAAATTTAAACTGTGTGTAAACAAATGACTGATGTTTAATTGAATTGTTTGAGATACGTAGCAATACTTGGAACCATTTAATTTTGTTGACTTATGCTAAATTGAATTATTAGAAATAGAACTGTTTGAAATTTAAACTGTGTGTAAACAAATGACTGATGTTTAATTGAATTGTTTGAGATACGTAGCAATACTTGGAACCATTTAATTTTGTTGACTTATGCTAAATTGAATTGTTAGAAATAGAACTGTTTGATCATTGAACAGTGTGTAAACAAACAGCTGATGTCTAATTGAATTGTTAGTGATAAATGGCAATACTTGGAACTATTTAAATGCGTGCCTAAACTGAATTATTGGTATTACATAGCAATACTTGGACGATTTGACTGTGTGCAAATAAATGAACAGCGTTGAATAGAATATTTAGTGTTAAATAGCAATACTTGTAACCACATCACTGTGCGCAAACAAATCATTAATAATGAATAGAGTTATAAGTGTCAGAGAGCAATAATTGAAACCATTTAACAGTGTACAAACAAATGATTAATCGTAAATGAAATTATCTCTGTTAGATAGAAATATTGAAAACCATTTAACTGTGTACAAACGAATAGGTAACATTGAGTAAAATATTTAGCGTTAAATAGCAATACTTGTAACCATTTACATGATTAACATTAGAGGTTGGTTGGTTGGCTTTTATGGCATATCAAACTTTGTATGTCATTTAACGCCAATCCATTTTTATGTAAATAATCAGTTCTATTTCAAACAATTCAGTTTTGCATGAGCACACAGTTCAATTATGAAACATTTCTATTTCAAACTATTCAGTTTATTCAAACAGTTCTAATTCAGCTAAGTGTAAGCACAGATTTTGTTTACACAGTAAAATGTCAAAATAGTTCTATACATAGCAATTCGGTTTAGTGGTAGTACAGATTCAATGTCAAAAACAGTTCAATTTAAAACTATACAGTTTAGCATAAACACGTAGTTTTAATTTAAGTACAGTTTAATTATGAAAAACATTTCTTTTTCAAGCTATTCAGTTTAGTCAAGCAGTTCTAATTCAGCTAATTCAGTTTAGTATAAGTACAGATTTTCTTTACCCACAGTTAAATGTCAAAACAGTCCTATATTAAACAAATCAGTTTAGTGTAAGTACAGTTTCAAAGTCAAAAAACAGTTCCATTTCAAATAATTCAGTTTAGCATAAGCACGCAGTTTAAATCTAAGTAAACAATTTAATTGTCAAAAACATTTCTATTTCAAGCTATTCAGTTTAGTCTAACAATTCAGTTTAACATATGTATGCAGTTAGATCAATTTAACCCATAGATAGGACCCTTTTCAGGTGCTACCACTCCGGGCCAGAGTGGACCTGGGAGCGATGGCAATAAAGGGGTAGTCCGCATTCCCCAAACTTTCAGCATTACTGGAACCTCACTATTAGATTGTTTAGTGTCATATACAGGACACTCGTTGGGGGGCGGTCTTACCCCTCTGCAAAGGCGTACTCGGCGTATTCTACAGCCCCAACCGACTGGGCAAATTAATATAATATAATGGCTAAGGGATTTCGTTTTATATATCTTGCCTTTGGGTTTAGTTAGGCAGACAACCTTTCGGCTCAGCACATGGGTTAGTTAGGTGCAAACTTGAGCGCAAGTGTTAACGCGCGTGTGGGGAGGATGTGTCGGTCAAAGATGTCAAAATAAAAATCCCAGATAGAAAGGTTGACCAGTAGGTGTGAATGACGTCATGCACCGGAAGCGCGATTTTGGGGATTTTGAAAAAGTCAGTTAGTTGAGAACTAGACACCGAACGAGAAGGGTCGACTTTCGGGGCTCGCAGAGGCCAGACGAACTTGCGGGCTACGGGCGCCGCGCGAGATGGGGTGGAGGGCAGATGGAAAAGTCAGGTGTATCTCTCTCCTTATGTCGAAAAACCTTTATACTCAAATGTAATAAAAAGTTTCGTACCTGAACTAAGAAGTCGTTACGTGTTTTTCGTGTTTCGGGATTCCTATGTCTATGCATATATGTTATGAACATTCTGTGTACGTTTCACATATCCGTATCATGGGTATGGTATATTAATGTTAGAATTATTAGTGTTAGATAGCAATACTTAAATGCATGGAAGGAGGTGTCCTCGTGGTGTAGTGGTTAAAGCGATGGACTGCGGAATCGTAGTACGCGAGTTCGTACTCCAGTCGCGCTATTACGTTCACTTTCGGGCAAATACCCCTGGGAAATGTATGAACCCCCTTATCCTCCCAGCTATGGGTCAAATAGTACCACTACTGTTCTTCTAGGAGAATAGCTTAGGCATTAAATAACCTACAAAGATTGATATGCCATTAAACAAAGAAACCAAACTTTAACTGCTTTTTATAGAGTGTCTCAATATTCATGGGACCCATTGTAATATATTGACCCTCGACCGAGCCGTCAATCAAGAGATGCACCTGTGTAAATAAGGACAGCCGAAGCAGGTGGGTGTTAAACAATAATATAACCTGCACACAGACGGCTTGAGTCAGTTGGACTCAGTTGGGGACAAGATGCCGAATTGAGAGCCAGCGGTGGACAGAGGGCTTTGGGCCCTCAGTGACCCAAGGTTGAGCAACCCCAGCCAAGATGAGAAAGAAGTGCTGCTATGGGCGAGGAAGAACTTGGGTCAAAATAACAGTCTGTCCCCGTCTCCAGCTCATCTGTCACACTCTACCAACATCAACCCTTTCAAGAATAAAGTGTGAGATATATATATTTTTTATAAAGAAGTGTGTTCGTTCGTTCATTGAAGTTCGTCATTATTGATGACTATGTTTCCGCTTATATTTGTATTATGTATATGTATGTGGCTATACAACACCACGTGACAGCTAATAACTCATTAATAATCATTTTCTGTGTTTCTTTGGATTTTTTTTTTTTTTTTTTTTTTTTTTTTGTTTGTTTGTTTCAAATTTGAAAATAGTATACGATAACGACTATTAATACTCGATCACAATGTCTTGGACGAAAGAGGAAAAAAATATTTTGCATCGCTACAGATTTCAAGAAAAAATAATTCAAAACTGTCTCAATATAGATGAAACTTTTTTATATAGGGTGTCTAAACATACGTGGGACTCATGTGACTGCTAGTAACCCTACTAATAATAATGTTCTGTTCTTTTTTGTTGTAGGTTTGAAAATAGTATACAATAACAACTATTAATCCTTGATCATAATGCCTTGGGCAAGAGAGGAAAAATATTTTCCGTCACAAATTAACTGGAGACAAAATTGTGGGGGCAAAATTTTGCAGGAAGTTTAACTTAACAATTATCCCCAGAAATATCAATTTATAGTAACAATATATCTATATATTGGATATGCGGATATTATAAAGGTTGTCTCAAAATAAATGGGACCCATGTGACTGCTAATAACTGTACTAATAATAATTTTTTTTCGTTTTGTTTTTTGTTTGTTTGTTTCAAATTTGAAAATAGTATACTATAACAACATTTATTCCTTGCTCATAATGCCTTGGGCAAGAGAGGAAAAAATATTTTCCGTCACTAATTAATTGAAGACAAAATCATTCAAAACTGTGTGGGCAAAATTTCGCAGGAAGTTCAACTTAACAATTATCCCCAGAAATATCAATTTATAGTAACAATATATATATATACTGGATATGCGGATATTATACAGGTTGTCTCAAAATAAATGGGACCCATGTGACTGTTAATAACTCTACAAATAATAATTTTCTGTGTTTGTTTTTTGTTTTTGTTTTTGTTTTTTGTTTTTTGTTTTTGTTTTTTCGTTTTGTTTTTTGTTTGTTTGTTTCAAATTTGAAAATAGTATACTACAACAACTATTAATCCTCGATCATAATGCCTTGGAAAAGAGAGGAAAAAACAATTAGCATCTCGACTTATTTGGAGACAAATTCATTAAAAACTGTCTCAAAATAGATGCAACCTATTAATATGATAAGTATTTATTACTGAGACAAGCACAATGGTGGTCATTTGGAACATGTCCTGTAAAAAATGCATCCTTTCAGCTAGAGACATCAAATAACCCTAGATGGGTTGACATTCCATTAAATAGTGACTGTTATATGAAACACGCTTCCAAAGTTTTTATTGTACTGGGTGTCTCAAAATAGATGCAACCTATTAATATGATAAGGATTTATTACTGAGACAAGAAACTCAGAAATAATTGCATGTCCTGGAAGCTGATATAATAATTTTTTAAAAAAACATTGATTTGATGTCTCCAACTCAAAGGGATCCATTTTTACAGGACGTGTTCCAAATGACCACCAGTTATAAATCATTATCATATTAATGGGTTGCATCTATTTTGAGACAGTTTTGAGTGATTTTGTCTCGAAATACGTAGTAACACAAAATATTTTTCCTCTCTTGTCCAAGACATTTTGATCGAGGATTAATTGTTGTTATCGTATCATCTATTTTGAGACGCCCCTTACAATAAAAGTTTTGGAGACGTGCTTTATATAACAGTTACTATTAAATGGCATGTCAACTCATGTAGGGTTATTTGATGTCTCTAGCTGAAAGGATGCATTTTTTATAGGACATGTTCCAAATGACCGCCATTGTGCTTATCTCAGTAATAAATCATTTTTATATTAATTGGTTGCATCTATTTTGAGACACCCTGTACAATAAAAACTTTGGAGGCGTATTTCATATGAGAGTTACTATTTAATGGCATGTCAACTCATTTAGGGTTATTTGATGTCTCAAGCTGAAAGGATGCATGTTTTACAGGACGTTTTCCAAATGATCGCCATGGTACTTTTTTCGGTAATAAATCATTATCATATTAATGGGTTGCCTCTATTTTGAGACACCCTTAAAAAGAAACAATAATTTTTTCTTTTTTTTCTTTCTTTTTTATTTCATAACCATTTTCATGTTATTTTTCCATTTCTTTTTTTCTCTTTTCTTTCGTTGCTATTTCTTTTTCTTGTTTCATTTCCTTCTTTCTTTATCCGAAGCGCTCTCTTAGATTCTTTTTTTCTCTCTTTTTTCTTTTGAAATCATTTTGTGTTGTTTTTCTTCTTCTTCTTTTTTCCTATCTTTCATTTTTCTTTCTTTTTTCTTCTTTTCTTTCTTTCTTTATGTGAAGCTATCTTTTACCTTCTTTTTTACTTTCTCTTTTGTTGTGTTACTTTTTTTTCTTATTCTTATTTGTTCTCTTTACTTTCCTTTTTTAATTTTTTCTTCTTTCTTTTTTCTTCTTTTTTATTAGGTTATCACTTTTTGTTATTTTTCTTACTTTCCTTTTTTACTTTGTTTTTGTAGTGAAAATATTTTTTGTTATTTTTCTACTTTCTGTTTATTTTCTTTTTGCTTTTACTTTTTCTTCTTAGTTTCTTTTTCTCTTTTTTGCTTTTTTTCTTTCTTTCTTTCTTTCTTTCTACGATGTTATCTGTTTCTTTTTCACTTGGTTTTTTTGTAACCATGTTTTGCTATTTCTCTTTTCTTCTCTTTTTTCTTTCTTTTTTTCTTTTTTCTTTTTCCTTTCTTTGTTTTAAGCCTTCTCTTAATTTTTCTCTTTCTTTTTTATGGTCTAAACATCTCTTTTTTTTTCTTTCTTTCTTTCTGTTTTCTTTTCTTTCTTTCACGGTTCCAATGTCAGTTCTTTCTTTTTTTCTTTTTCACTTGGTTTTTTGTAACCATGTTTTGCTATTTCTCTTTTCTTCTCTTTCTTTCTTTCTTTTTTCTTTTTCGTTTTTCTTTCTTTACTTTAAGCCTTCTCTTAATTTTTTCTTTCTTTTTTATGGTCTAAACATTTCTTTTTTTTTTCTTTCTTTGTTTTCTTTTGTTTCTTTCTTTATTTGTACTTTCTTTTTTATTATGTAACTATTTTTTTGCATTTATTTTTCCTTTCATTGTTCTTTCTTTCTTTCTTTTTCCTTTCTTTCTTTTTTTTTTCTTTCTTTCATGGTTCTTTCTTTCTTTCTTTCTTTAAGCTAAGCCATATTTTACTTTCACTTTCACTTTCTTTTTTATTGTGTAACAATCTTTTTGCATTTTTCTTTCTTTTCCTTTCATCAATCTTTCTTTTTTTCTTTCTTTCTTTTCATCTTTCTGTATGGGAAGCAATCTCTTAGCAATCCCTTACTTGCTTTTTCACTTTCTTTTTCATTTTGTATCTATTTCTTTTGTGTTATTTTTCTTTATTTCTTTTTTCCTTTACTTTTCATGTCAAGCAATCTCTTTCTTTCTTTCTTTTTTTCTTTTTCATACTTCTTTTTTAATTATGTGCCCAATTTATCTATTTATTTTTCTGTTTTCCGTTTTGCTTTTGTTTTCTTTTGGTTTTTTATTTGTTTTTTATTTTTTATTGTTGTGTTTGTTTGTTTGTTATTGCTTTTTTGTTTTTTGTTGTTGTTTTTTTTGTTTTGTTTTGTTTTCGTTTTTTTTTTTGTTTTTTTTTTTTAATTTTTTGTAAAGCTATCCCTTCTTACATTCTTTTTCATCTTGTAATTATTTCTTCTTTTTGTTTATTTATTTTTATTTCTTCATTGTTTAATCACTTCTTTGTTTCTTCCTTCCTTTCTTCATTTTACAGCAATTTATTTGTTTTTAGATGGTGTTTTTATTTTTATTTTGGTTTTTTGTTTTTGTTTCTGGTTTGTTTGTTTTTTTCTGGGGTACTGTTTTTTGAGTTTGTTTTTGTTTTTTGTTGTTGTTTTTTTGTTTTTTTGTTTTGTTTTTTGTTTTTTTGCTTTGCTTTGGAGGGTTTTTTGTTTGTTTGCTTGTTTTTTCTGACACTTATTTCTTTGTTGATCAAATGTAAAAACACAAAATATTTCGTCATAACAAAAAAAGAACAAGACACGTTTTCAGATTAGTCTCTGTTTATTTCTTTTGGCTTTTGGTTAATACCTCCGGACATGTCACGAATGTAAATGGATATACTAGAGTTGGCAAGAGCCAACTGAAAAAAAAATGTGCATTCGCTTTATTTCGCGTCTACGAAAATTAGATACATCGGCGCAGTGATTTAATCGTGGTCGGTTCAGATAATACAGAATGAAGAGATAGGGTTGGGTTCATGCCTTTCTAATTTTTTGTAGAAAGAGTGATGAATAATAAACAAGTATTTCCCAATCTGCCTTTATCAATCTATTGATATATATATATATATATATATATATATATCTTAGGCTATCAGTATATGTCAGTCTGCTCATATCTATTTCTCTCTCTCTCTCTCTCTCTCTCTCTCTCTCTCTCTCTCTCTTACACACACACACACTAACACACTCTATCACACGCTCTCTCTCTCTCTCTCTCTCTCTCTCTCTCTCTCTCTCTATTTATCTATCTATCTCTTTCTCTGTATCTCTATCTCTTTCCATATATATATGTAAACACATGCGTGTATATATATATATATATATATATATAGGGTGTCTCAATATGCATAGGACCCATTATTATATAATTGCGGAACGATTTTTTTATATTATCATTTTTCGTTGGTTATATCTTATCTTTCGGTTTAGTTAGGCTTAGAACTTTTCGGCTTAATTCACGGGTAGGGGTACACATCGAGCGCAGGTGTTCACGCTCGCGCGGGGAGGATGTGACAATCACAGATGTCATTATAAAAACCCCGGATAGGAAATAGGAATGAATGACTTCATGCCCGGAAACGATGGGCTGATATTCTTGGGTATTTTGAAAAAAAGCAGTTAGTTGAGATTTGAGACTGGACGAAGCGAGTTGGGGTTCCAATCTGAGAGAGACCAGTCCAGTTGTTTGCTGCGGGATGCGCGCGCGTTTGTTGGGTCAGTGATTTGAGAGCTGACGCTGGACGAACAGTCAGCATAGTAAAAATTGTGTCTCTCTCTCTCCTCGTGTTGAAAACCTAAAAGTCAAGAAGGTAATAAAAGTTTCGTACCTGAACCAAGAGAGTCGTCAGTGTTTCGGGATTCCTATGCATGTGAACGTTTAACATATCCGTATAAATGCATTATGTCCATTTTAGATATCCGTAGATTATGGCTGTGTTACAAATAGACCATAACAACATCTCCGCACTAATTAACAAGAGATTCAGCTAAATTAGCAACCAAACTACAAATTGTAGATAGGTTAGGAAAACTAAAAGAAAAATGTGCATACATTTTATTTAAGGACTAAAGCAGAATTTCCAAGATGGGAAACAGGCCAGACTAATTAACCCCACGAAAACCGAACTAGGCTTAATATCTAAGAATTTAATTCAAAGAATTACGTCTAGAATACAAAGTAGCTCCAAATATAAACTATGGAAAAACTTTCTAGATGCTATTGATTGGTTCTAAAACATTAAGAATAAAAAGAGGTCTACATTCATCCAGTTCGATATCATCGAGTTTTACCCGTCCATTACTAGAGAATTGTTACTAAAAAGTCTGAACCACACAAGGGAATATACGGATATCACAGACGAGGAAATAGAAAATATTCTAGAATGTAGGAAGTCTATTCTAACCGAAAATCGTAGAATTATGGGCGAAAAGTGACGGAGACAACTTCGACGTACCCATGGGCGCTTACGACTTGGCCCAGGTAGCTGACTAAATAGGGATTTATAATTTGGACATGTTATTATCGTATTGTCAACTTAGAGCAGGTGGGGCTTTACTGGAATGATGGAATTATCTTCGTCCCGGATAGTAACGGGTCTATATATGCATTATTTACAGTTCATATATTCGTAGATTATGGCTGTGTAACACCATGTGACTGCTGATAACTCAACTAAAAAAACCTTGTGTTCTTTTTTGTTTCAAATTTGAAAATAGTATACTATAACAAGTATTCACACAGTTTCGGTAACCGCCTTGAGCTACCGAAACTGTGTTATCACCCTGGTTGGCAGCTGATGAGGCTAGGGTATCGCACGTGCTTTCAAACGTTGTATGATGAAAAAAAAAGTATTAATCCTTGATCACAATGACTTGGACAAGAGAAGAAAAAATAATTAGCATTTTTGTTTCTTTGTTTATCTGTCTGTAACTTCTGTTAGGATCAGAGTGTAGTATCTATTCAACTTGCTTGGGCTCAAAGCATCCATAGCACTTTTGCTTTTTGTTTGTTTGGTTTTCTTTGTTTAATGGCATATCAACTCTTTTTAGGTTATTTAATGCCAAAGCCATTCTCCTAGAAGAACAGTAGTGGTACTATTTAATCCATAGCTGGGAGGATAAGGGGGTTCATACCTTTCCCAAGGGTATTTGCCCGAAAGTGAACGTAATAGCGCGACTGGAGTACAAACGCGCGTACTACGATCCCGCAGTCCATCGCTTTAACCATTACACCATGAAGACACCCCCTGATAAAATCTAGAAAAAGTGTCTTATACATAAATAACTATAGTAATAGTTTAAGTTTATTGTTACTAATACGGCTATTGACAACTTCCTTTTTTTCAACATAAATTAAAGAAACACAATATTATGAATTAAGCATTTCCGTATTTTTTTGTGAAATTATCTCTCATATCCATTTCTATTCGATATAATAACTTTTTCTGTTTGTTTCTTTGCTTATCTGTCTGTAACTTCTGTTAGGATCAGAGTGTAGTATCTATTCACCCTGCCTGGGCTCAAAGCATCCATAGCACTTTTGCTTATTGTTTGTTTGGTTTTCTTTGTTTAATGGCATATCAACCTTGATGAGTTATTAAATGCCAAAACGACACTTATAGAAGAACAACAGTGACACTATTTAACACATAGTTGGGAGAATAAATGGGTTCATAGCTTTACGAAAGTCGGAAGTATAGTGTGTTTCAATATACATGGAACCCATGTGACTGCTAATAAATCTACTACTAATAATAACGTGTTCTTTTTTGTTTCAAATTTGAAAATAGTATACTATAACAACTATTAATCCTTGATCACAATGACTTGGACAAGAGAGGAAAACATAATTAGCATCTCGACTTATTTGGAGACATAACTGTCTCAAAATAGATGCAACCCATTAATATGATAATCATTTATTACTGAGACAAGAAACTCAAAAAAGATTGCATGTCCTGGAAGCTGATATAATAACAATTAAAAAAAAAACATTGATCTGATGAACTCAAAGGATTTATTTTTTATTGGACATGTTCCAAATGACCGCCATTTTGCTTGTCTCAGTAATAAATCATTATCATATTAATGGGTTGCATCTATTTTGAGACACCCTGTACGATAAAAACTTTGGAGGCGTGTTTCATATGACAGTTACTATTTAATAGCATGCCAACCCATCAAGGGTTATTTGACGCATCTAGCTCAAAGGATGCACTTTTTACAGGACTTGTTCCAAATGACCGCCATTGCGCTTGTCTCAGTAATAAATAATTGTCATATTAATGGGTTGCATTTATTTTGAGACACAGTATATTTGTGTATAAGAGTATGTGTGCGTGTGTATGTGTGTGTGATTAAATACGACTATCACTTCGTGTCTCCTTATTTTATCTTTGATTCGTTCAAGTCTTCGTATGAGTCGTTTGACTTTTATATATATATATATATATATATGTGTGCTTGATTTCATTGAACAAATATTTCGTGTCTGCCTATTCTATTTTTGATTCGTTCAACTTCTTCGTATGAGTCGTTTGATTTCTTATGCATTGAATAAAACTTACATATATATATGTGTGTGTGTGTGTGTGTGTGTGTGTGTGTGTGTGTGTGTGTGTGTGTGTGTGTGTGTTAGATTAAATAAAACTATCGAATCTTTGATTCGTTCCAGTCTTCGTATGAGTCGTTTGACTTTTATATATATATATATATATATATATACATGTATAATTATATATATGCTAGATTTCATTGGACAAATATTTCGTGTCTGCCAATTCTATCTTTGATTTGTTCAACTATCTTTGATTTGTTCGTATGAGTGGTTTGATTTCTAATGCATTGAATGAAACTTATATATATATATATATATATATACGTGTGTGTGTGTGTGTGATTGATTTAATTGGATGAATATTTCGTATCTGCCTATTCTTTCTTTAATCTGTTGAAGACTTCATAGTGTGTGTGTGTGTGTGTGTGTGTGTGTGTGTGTGTGTGTGTGTGTGTGTGTGTGTGTGTGTGTGTGTGTGTGTGTGTGTGTGTGTGTGTTAGATTAAATACAACTATCGAATCTTTGATTCGTTCCAGTCTTCGTATGAGTCGTTTGACTTTTATATATATATATATATATATATATACATGTATATATATATATATATACTTGATTTCATTGGACAAATATTTCGTGTCTGCCAATTCTATTTTTGATTCGTTCAACTTCTTCTTATGAGTCGATGGTTTCTTATGCATTGAATGAAACTTATATATATATATATATATATACGTGTGTGTGTGTGTGTGTGTGTATGTGTGTGATTTAATTGGATGAATATTTCGTATCTGCCTATTCTTTCTTTAATCTGTTGAAGACTTCATAGTGAGTCATTTGACTTTTTAATAGAATGAATTTAGGAAGGCGCTTTTGTTTTACCAACAACTTTCTGCCCCAGCAGAAGCCATCTTCGTGGAAAACGAATACTTGCAGATTGTATTATCACTTTACTTCTTTGAGAATGTTTCCCACCTACGTTTAGCTGATGGTTTTTCCCCTGGAGTTTGAGTGACCGCAAGTCTCCTCAAGTCTCCAGGACTCTTCTCAGTATTCTGACTGATCTTCATAATACTCCTGTCTGGATGGTCTCCAATTGTCCTCTGATTTCCATTTCCTCCAGTCCCTTTTTCAATCCTTTTGGGATTGTTCCAAGTGCACCAATTACAATTGGTATAACCGTCACCTTCACGTTCCGTCACCTTCTTGGGGTGTCCTCGTGGTGTAATGGTTAAAGCGATGAACAGCGGAATCGTAGTACGCGAGTTCGTACTCCAGTCGCGCTATTACGTTCACTTTCGGGCAAATACCCTTGGGAAAGGTATGAACCCCCTTATTCTCCCTCCAGCTATAGGTAAATAGTAGGGCAGACTGGGTTCTTCAGCCTTGGTGAGGCAACTAGTCTAGGAGAAGGAAAACTCTGAATTCAAACCTGTTAAACTCCGCTTAAAAATTGACCTTGTGTCATATCCTGCCCGAGCGGAGAGGTTGGTAAAGGGGTGTCCTCGTGGTGTAATGGTTAAAGCGATGAACTGCGGAATCGTAGTACGCGAGTTCGTACTCCAGTCGCGCTATTACGTTCACTTTCGGGCAAATACCCTTGGGAAAGGTATGAACCCCCTTATTCTCCCTCCAGCTATGGGTAAATAGTAGGGCAGACTGGGTTCTTCAGCCTTGGTGAGGCAACTAGTCTAGGAGAAGGAAAACTCTGAATTCAAACCTGTTAAACTCCGCTTAAAAATTGACCTTGTGTCATATCCTACCCGAGCGGAGAGGTTGGTAAAGGGGTGTCCTCGTGGTGTAATGGTTAAAGCGATGAACTGCGGAATCGTAGTACGCGAGTTCGTACTCCAGTCGCGCTATTACGTTCACTTTCGGGCAAATACCCTTGGGAAAGGTATGAACCCCCTTATTCTCCCTCCAGCTATGGGTAAATAGTAGGACAGACTAGGTTCTTCAGCCTTGGTGAGGCAACTAGTCTAGGAGAAGGAAAACTCTGAATTCAAACCTGTTAAACTCCGCTTAAAAATTGACCTTGTGTCATATCCTGCCCGAGCGGAGAGGTTGGTAAAGGGGTGTCCTCGTGGTGTAATGGTTAAAGCGATGAACTGCGGAATCGTAGTACGCGAGTTCGTACTCCAGTCGCGCTATTACGTTCACTTTCGGGCAAATACCCTTGGGAAAGGTATGAACCCCCTTATTCTCCCTCCAGCTATGGGTAAATAGTAGGACAGACTGGGTTCTTCAGCCTTGGTGAGGCAACTAGTCTAGGAGAAGGAAAACTCTGAATTCAAACCTGTTAAACTCCGCTTAAAAATTGACCTTGTGTCATATCCTGCCCGAGCGGAGGGGTTGGTGAATAGTACCTTCACGTTCCGTAGCTTTTTTTCTAATTCTCTAGCAAGGTCTAGGTACTTATCTCTCTTTTCGCTTTCTTTTGATTTCATTTTGTGGCAAAGTCCACAAAACAGCATCTTTTCTTTTTTGTGTTGATTATCAGTTGGTCTGGTCGTCTGGCCAAGATTAATTGATCTGTTCGTATCTTAAAATCCAAGAGAATTTTGTGAGTCACATTCTCCAGGACGGATTCTGAGTTGTGCTTATACCACTTGTTCGTCCGGTCAAATTTAAATTTCTTGCACAATTCCTAGTGTATCCCCTTTCCTACCCAATCGTGTCTTGTCTTATTCTCTTTTTGTGCCAATTTATTGCATTCTCTTATCATATGATTGCTCGTTTCGTCTCTATCACCGCATAACTTAAATTTACTATTTTGTTACTTCTTATCTATTTTTGCTTTTTTGTCCTTATAGCCGGGTTTTCAACTGCGATGATCAGAAAATCTGTTTCTCTCCTAAGCTTTCCCTTTCTTCGGCATGTCCAAGTCTTCTGGTGTGAGATCTCGCTTGTTTGTAGCTTGAAATATCCATACAGTTGTTTTTCTTCCCAGTTTCTGGTTATTTTATGTCTAAGATTTCTCGTGTGATATCTCGCTTGTTTGTTGCTTGAAATATCCATACAGTTGTTTTTCTTCCCAGTTTCTGGTTATTTTATGTCTAAGATTTCTCGTGTGATATCTCGCTTGTTTGTTGATTGAAATATCCATACAGTTGTTTTTCTTCCCAGTTTCTGGTTATTTTATGTCTAAGATTTCTCGTGTGAGATTTCGCTTGTTTATTGCTTGTTTTTCTTTCCTTTTTTTGTTTTCTAGTTACTGTCATTCAGCGAATTCTTCTTTGTTTGGTCGCTGTAATTAAACTTTCTTTATGGAGGTGCTCGTGGTATAATGGTTTTCGTCGTAGGAAATGGACACGGCGACACGAATTCAAATTCTGGACGAAAATGATTGCATTTCACATAACACTAATACCCTTGTGAAAGGTGTGAATCCAATTATTCTCCCTCTAGCTATGGGTAAATAGTAGGGCAGACTAGGTTCTTCAGCCTTGGTGAGGCAAATAGTCGAGGAGAAGGAAAACTCTGAATTCAAACCTGTTAAACCTGTTAAACTCCGCTTAAAAATTGACCTTGTATCATATCCTACCCGAGCGGAGGGATTGGTAAATATGAGTAGGGCAGACTAGGTTCTTCAGCCTTGGTGAGGCAACTAGTCGAGGAGAAGGAAAACTCTGAATTCAAACCTGTTAAACTCCGCTTAAAAATTGACCTTGTATCATATCCTACCCGAGCGGAGGGGTTGGTAAATATGGGTAATTAAAATTTCTTTGTTCTTTTTTGAGTTGTTGTATCGCTGTATCGACGCAGTCTTTAATGTTGGCAAGTCCTCTTCTTCCTTCTTTTCTTGACATATATAGTCTATCTATGTCATCTCTGGGACGTAAGGTCTTATGCATCATAGCGAGTTTTCTTGTTCTCTAGTCCATTTGTTAAAGTTCTTCTTTTGTCCATTTTAAGAATGGTCCCGAGTATCTTACGAGGGGGGCAGCCCAGGAGTTTGATGAGATTCCTGCTATATAGTTTGGTTTAGAGTAGTTTTCTCGTTGTCTTGAGGAATTTTTTTTTTAATTTTTTCATCCCTGTTATTTCCAAGTACTTGTAAGTTTCCTTTTCTCCAAGTGTTCTATTTAACCCATTGACAGGATCCTATCAGGTGCTACCACTCCAGGTCTGAGTGAACATGGGAGTGATGGCAATGAAGAGTTACTCCGCATCCCCCAAAAGCTTTCACCATTACTGGAGCCTCACCATCACATTGTTTAGTGTCATATCCAGGGTATTCGTTGATGAGGGGCCCTACCCCTCTGCAGAAAAGCAGCCGGTGTCTTCTACAGCCCTCCTCCATCAGACAGGGCTGCATATAACTATGTGCAAACAATAACTGTTCCAGAAACAACTGTAAGTGTTGTATACAACCCCCACCTCATGACCTTTTACGCGTTTGCTTTGGGATCGGTTGTTGTGGTAGTGGGTCACGATCGGTCAAGACTGCCAGGTAAGTACACGAGCCGCGTCTCGAATGCGAGACTGACCCACTCTTCGAGCCTCCCAGGCTCTATACATCCTCAGAGGCGCCTCTTTTTAGGGGGATGCCGACGGGGTCTGACACATTTTTGTGCTCGCCAGGCTTTTCAAGCCATGGCCCTGCGCCTGGACCCATCCAAATTTCGGCCTTGTGCCATAATCACTTGTTTGATGGGTCGTGCAACAAAAAAATTCTGAAGAAACAACTATAGAAAAAATGAATATTTTAACATACAATGGACGCGTTTCTCTAACCACCAGACGGTAATACTTTTCTCACCAAACGATTATTTATTAACGACCAGACGGTTGTTCTTTAATCACCAGACAGTTATTTTTTAATCACCAGACAGTTATTCTTTAACCACCAGACGGTTATTTGTTAACCACCAGACGGTTATTCTTTAACCACCAGACTGTTAATATCTCATCACCAAACAGTTATTCTTTAACCACCAGACGGTTATTATTTCATCACCAGACGGTTATTGTTTAACCACCAGACGATTATTCTTTAACCACTCGACGGTTAATCTTTAATCACCAGACAGTTATTCTTTAACCACCAGATGGTTATTCCTTAACCACCCGACGGTTATTCTTTAACCACCAGACGTTTATTCTTTAATCCCCGACAGTTATTCTTTAACCACCAGATGGTTATTTTTTAACCACCAGACGGTTATTCTTTAATCACCAGATGGTATTTCTTTAACCACCTGACGATTATTCTTCAATCACCAGACGGTTATTCTTTAACCACCTGACGTTTATTCTTTAATCACCAGACGGTTATTCTTTAACCACCAGACAGTTATTCTTTAATCACCAGACCTTTATTCTTTTCTTTCTCCTCGATTCTAACCACCCAATCAAATTTCCTTCTTTATTGAACAAATAATCAAATTTGTTAATAAATGGCCAAGATAAAATGTTACTCTGGAGTATAAAAGTCAACATTTTTCAATGGCGTATAACCACATCGCTTATTGCAATTACTCCCTGATTAAGGCTTATAAGTAAGCTGAATTTTATAAAGAATGTATTGATGAAGAGGAATGTTTATAAAAGGTTTAAGGGAAAGAGCGGATTTTGTCGTCTGCTAAAACAGCGCCTTGTATGGCTAACTTTCAATGGAAAAGTTAAGTACATCCGGGCTTTTCACGGCCTTGTGTGTATCGCGTAAGAATTATCAAAGAAAGAAAGAAAGAAAGAAAGAAAGAAAGAAAGAAAGAAAGAAAGAAAGAAAGAAATTGTCACACAATAAGAAAGAAAGAAAGAAAGAAAGAAAGAAAGAAAGAAAGAAAGAAAGAAAGAAAGAGAAGAAACTGTCACACAATAAGAAAGAAAGAAAGAAAGAAAGAAAGAAAGAAAGAAAGAAAGAAAGAAAGAAATAGCCACACCATAAGAAAGAAAGAAAGAAAGAAAGAAAGAAAGAAAGAAAGAAAGAAAGAAAGAAAGAAAGAAAGAAAGAGGACAAAATGTCCCACCCACACATTCACACATATTAACAAACTATGACGAAATATCTACGTGTGAGTGTGAATTTGCATTATTCGTTTGGTTGTGTTTTATAGCTTATCAACCCTTATGGGTTATTTAATGCCAAACCTTGTTTTTACATTCATTATTTGTAAGCGTTTTTTAATAACATTTTTAAACGAACCAGAACTGATTTGTTTGGGAGCCATGCACGAATTGAGACTCTTGCGCGGCTAATCAAAGAAACGCTTGATCCCGTTGGCATTTCCTTGCGGGGGGCGCCTCGGGCCACTGGTATAGCCTGGGGGTGGGGAAGGCCACCTGAAACCAGGCAATCAATTTTCAGTACCAGGAACGAAGAGAGAAAGTTTCGACTTTGCCGACTGTTTTATTATGCTACTTTGGCCACGCCATCAAGTTACCTTGAGAAATACTATTACGCAAAGCAAGTGGAATCGGTTAAAACTTAAGACAAGACCACGGTAAGAACCAGTGTGGAAGCAAAACACATCCCTGTTTCACTTTATTCCCAATCTCAATTGCTTCCGAGAGTTCTTGGCGAAGAGGAATATTTGTAAAAGGTTTTAGAGAGACGCCAGATATGGCCGTCAGCTAAACAAAAAGCGCCTTGTATGGCGAACATTCAATGGACAAGTAAAGGGTTTGGGTTCGGTTTTGAGGCATATCAACCATTGTTAGTTATTCAATGCCAAGTCCTATTTTACATATATACTAAATATATGATTTGTAAAATCATTTTTTAGATACATACAGTTAAGTGATCGAACAGTTCTATTTCTAACTATTCAATTTAGCATAAGTTAGCAAAGTTAAATGGTTCCAAATATTGTTATATATCACTTACAATACAATGAAACACTAGTTACTTGGGGGGTGTCCTCGTAGTGTAATGGTTAAAGCGATGGACTGCGGAATCGTAGTAAGTGAGTTCGTACTCTAGTCGCGCTATTAGGTTCACTTTTGGACAAATACCCTTGGGACAGGTATGAACCCCCTTATCCTTCCAGCTATGGGCTAAATAGTACCACTACTGTTCTTCCAGGAGAATAGCTTTGGCGTTAAATAACCTATAAAAAGTTTGATATGCCATTAAACCAAGAACTAGTCATTTGTTTACACACATTTAAGTGATCAAACAGTTCTATTTCTAACTATTCAATTTAGCATAAGTTAACAAACTTAAATGGTTCCAAATATTGTTATGTATCACTTACAATACAATGAAGCTCTAGTTATTTGGGGGGTGTCCTCGTGATGTAATGGTTAAAGCGATGGACTGCGGAATCGTAGTAAGCGAGTTCGTACTCCAGTCGCGCTATTAGGTTCACTTTCGGACAAATACCATTAGGACAGGTATGAACCCCCTTATCCTTCCAGCTATGGGTTAAATAGTACCACTACTGTTCTTCTAGGAGAATAGTTTTGGCATTAAATAACCTATAAAAAGGCTGATATGCCATTAAACCAAGAACTAGTCATTTGTTTACACACATTTAAGTGATCAAACAGTTCTATTTCTAACTATTCAATTTAGCATAAGTTGACTAACTTAAATGGTTCCAAATATTGTTATGTATCACTTACAATAGATAGGTGCTGCCACTCCGAGCCAGAGTGAACCTAGGTGCAACGGCAGAGAAAGAGTAATCTACATTCTCCAAAGTTCTAGCACTTCTAAAACCTCAGCATCAGATTACTTAATGACATATCCAGTCGTTGGTGGGGTGAGTCCTACCCCTCTACTAAGAGGCAGATAGTGTATTCTACTACCCCAGCCGACTGAGGTAAAAAGAAGTAGGTCTAGTCACGTAAAAAAAATATATAAAATTTATATTTCATAAAATTTTATTCAATGAATTCTGCAGAAACACAAGAAGACAATGTTGAAAAAGAAACATCATTTGATTTCAAAAGGAGGCTGCAATTTGTCCACCAAGGTGTCATTAGGTTGTTGGCGCCTCTGCAGAGGTGGGAATACTGTCTTTTAATGATGTCGGTCGATCCAGCCACGGAAAGTAGCAACGCTGGTAAAAATGGCAGCATCAATGGCACAGTCATATCCAAATGAAGTAATTCCAGCAAGAACGTAGTGGCCATTGTGAGGACAATAGAGTGGGCCACCAGAATCACCCTGAAACGAAAAAACATTAAGACGAATTAAAGATGGTCGACTGAGAAGTGCGTCAAAATATCCAATCAAAATAATATATACTGCAGGGGTCCCCAAACTGCGGCCCTAACTCCTTCCTAAATAGAAGCACGAATATCACAATAGACTGCTGTTAACTATGAAATGCTAATTAGAATCCTTCACCTCTTCCCAAATAGAAGCATCAATATCATCATGGACAGCTGTCAACTATGATATGCTAATTAGAATCTTTCCTTCTTTCCAGAATAGAAGCATCAGTATCATCATGGACAGCTGTTAACTATAAAATGCAAATTAAGATCCTTTACCTCTTCCTAAATAGAGGCATCAATATCATCACGGACAGCTGTTAACTATAAAATGCAAATTAAGATCCTTTACCTCTTCCTAAATAGAAGCATCAATATCATCACGGATCACAATTAACTTCAGGGATTTTTTTTTAAATCATGGCCATCATCATTATGTCACGCTACTAACATGGATTTCTCCGACATTCTCTCGCTGTTCGTCCCTATCATCCATCGCTTCCGGCAGATCTATACTACATCCTGAGTCCGTAAAATACTCAAATCAAAGTGACAACATTTTTACTGGGTTCCGCCTCGGGGACTTACCAAGAGCATTGCTAAACCATATTTATCAACCCCTCCGCTCGGGTATGATATGACACAAGGTCAATTTTAAGCGGAGTTTAACAGGTTTGAATTTAGAGATTTCCTTCTCCTCGACTAGTTGCCTCACCAAGGCTGAAGAACCTAGTCTGCCCTACTCATATTTACCAATCCCTCCGCTCGGGTAGGATATAACACAAGGTCAATTTTTAAGCGGAGTTTAACAGGTTTGAATTCAGAGATTTCCTTCTCCTCGACTACTTGCCTCACCAAGGCTGAAGAACCTAGTCTGCCCTACTATTTACCCATAGCTGGAGGGAGAATTATTGGATTCACACCTTTCCCAAGGGTATTAGTACTATGTGAAATGCAATCAGTCACGTCCAGGATTTGAACTCGTGTCGCCGTGTCCATTTCCTACGACGATAACCATTACACTACGGGCACCTCCGAGCATTGCTTAACAGGGACGGATGTCGAGAGAGAGAGCCAATGGAATCCATTGACTGTCAGCACGCTTTGATGATGATGATGATGATGATACTATTGGATCATACCGTGATATCCCAGTGACCAAAACATCATTAGAAAATACTACTTACCATGCAAGTGCTTGGACCACCATAAGAGAAATCACCAACGCAGATATGTTGTTCATTAAGTCGGGCATAGGACATTTTTTTCATGCAATGTCCATGTGGAATAACGGGCATAGAAACCTTTTGTAATATTGGAGTTGATGGGCTATCGACTGAAAAACAAAATAGAAAAACAAAAAAGAAAGTTAGTTGCCAACTCTACGTTTAATTTCAAAATCAGAATATCAAGACACGCAGTCTACAAAATAAGTACAATGTAAAATTGGCCACCGTAGCCGAGGGCAATCCGAAGGCTCTCTTTAGTAACACAGAGGTGTAGAGGATGGTGCTACTCCTTTCGTTAGATTGCTCCACTTACCCTTGATCCATACTTTATATAAATAGATAGAAGAGATTTTTGTTGTAAGTAGAATTGGCCACCGTAGCCGAGGGCGACCCGAAGGCTCCCTTTACTAACACAGAAATGTAGGAGATGTCGCTACTCCTATCCCTGGATTGCTCCACTTACCCTTGATCCGTCCCTAATGTAAATAGAAGAGTTTTTTTTTCTGGTTTTGTTTAGGAGAAGATAAATGGATCACAAAAGGTAATGCGGGTAGATCACAAAGGTTGCACGGGTAGATCACAAAGGTAATTCGGGTAGATCACAAACGTCATGTGAGTAGATCACATGGCATTCAAAAATAATCAAATATAAAACAAAACAAAATAATTTTAAAAAATGGTTCTTGTAGAAAAAGATGAACTTACATCCAAGTTTTCCCCATCCAGCAGCTATACACATCTTATTATCAAAGGTTTGACCGGGTTGAGCTAAAGTTGCAGCCTGGACGCAACGAGAAAACTGAATAGGCTTGTTCAGTTTAATCATAGCAATATCATTACCTGCAATTAGATTTTAATACGCCTTTTATAAAACATTAAACATGGTACCGTGTGAAAGCTTAATACAAACTGGGACCAAAAATATCAAGACTGAATCTTTAATTCTTTTTTTTTTCTTTTTTTTTCTTAAAAATTTTTGAATCTAAATAAAGTCAGAAGTAGAACCGAGCAACTTAAATAATAGAATAATTGTCTATAGACGTCTAGATTATTATCTAGACGCCTATACATCGTTTAGTACCAATTTGAAACGAAGTTAGTTTGGATGAAAAGAAAGACGTTAATTTGCGTTATTTGGTGCTGGGTGTGTTGTTAAAGGGAAAATAGGAAATGTGCCCAGTTATAGATGTTCGAGGTATAGATTGCAACCATCGAAAAAAGCAAAGAGTGGGTAGTGGCTAATGTGCTGGATTTTGGTAACCTAGTAAGCGAGTTCAAACTCCAGTTGTGCTATCATGTTCATTTTCAGACAAATAACATCAAGCAAAGTACGAATATGCTTATCCCTTCACCTGCTATGACTTAGGGTTTGTTTTTAATGGCATATCAACCATTGTAGGTTATTTAATACCAAATCCTCTTTATACATATATATTACATAAATATGATTTGGTTTGGTTGGGTTTTATGGCATATCAACAATTGTAGGTTATTCAATGCCAAATCCTCTTTATACATATATCTTAAATATATAGGATTTGATTTGGTTGGGTTTTATGGCATATCAACCATTGAAGGTTATTCAATGCTAAATCCTCTTTATACATATATATTAAATATATAGGATTTGGTTTGGTTGGTTTTTATGGCATATCAACCCTTGTGGGTTATTTAATACCAAATACAGTTTATAGATGAATATTAAATATATAAACGATTTGGTTTGGTTGGGTTTTATGGCATATC